>JXXA01016429.1:0-11927 GCA_000956255.1 Anopheles punctulatus
TCGTCGTCGTCGTCGTACCCCGGAATGTGATGGCTCGTGACGGAATATTAAACCGAGTCTTTGGCATTTTGGAGGCCCACGCCCAAGGTTTTGTCCTTTGCCAAAAGGATGTCTTCGTCGAGGAGAAGATGCACTGCGGCCCTGTCGGTGACTTTTCCTTTCTCTCCTCCGTGAAATGAAGTGCCAAAAAAGCTGCCGCTAAATGACTGCGCGCACCGCGTTGCGTAACGTGTGAAAAGTTCATACGACGTGTTGTCGGTATTGTGGTTTATTTGCAGATTTGTTAGATTTTTTTTTCGGTGCGCGTATGTGTGTTTCCATAAATAACGTCGGTCGCTCTTTGCCGGCTTGCCTTCCACAGTACCCACAGATAACCACATTCTAGAACCGTTGCGTATGTTTTTGGCACTCGTGTAATAAACTTGACATGTGTTTTATTATTATTTTTTTTTTTACTAGTTCTTGTGTAGCTTGCAATAGAGCTTTCGTGTCGAGAAGCCCATGCGTTACGCATCGTCCTGCCAGGATGGCGTGATGGTTTGTACCGAAACATCCGCGCACTCCTAACCGACCTAGCCCGCAAATGCTGTGGAAAATGAAATTTTATTTTTATTACTTCGTGTCTGTTGTTTTACGTTGATGGGGTGGCTAAAAAATAAGCTGGAGCTTTGCGTGAAACTCCAAACAGGATCGCAAAGGTGTCGAACTACATTCTAAATGACAGAATGAAGAGGAGTTTGAAGTTCATGTTGTTTTTGTTTTGTTCTCGTAAAAAATATGAGATTAATATGAGATGAAGAAGTGGGGGGAATTGAAAAATAAAACTTGGATTTAAAATTACATTTGAGTGCAACTTAGAGAACACATCATGGCTACTGAGATGTCCCTTTTTTCAATTTTTCTTCTTGTGAACAAGTCAGTTACGATCTGACAAACGAAATTTTGCCTTTTAATAGATGTTCTTCAAATAGAATAACCCTCCATTTATTGCATCAAATTAGATGTTTTATGAACCTCAAACACCAATTGAAAATAAGGAAATACATAAATAAATTGAAATTGAAAAAACATTCGTATGTTGAATTTCCAAAACAGTTAGTATATACGTAAAAAACACAATAGATGATACTATCTACCACAAAACTTGATAACCTAATCTTGTTGCATCTAACCAGAGCACTATAAACCCAAATTTCTCTCCTCACAAGCTGGTTTGAAAACCATCACAACCATAACATCGCATTACCGATAAAAAAAAGCGTTATCGAAAACCGAAACCTCCATCAACGAGAGAGATGAACTATTTCCCAAACACACAAATGCCCTTTAACAAGAGCCCACCATCGACAATGAACGCGAGCGCGACTTGTGGGAAAGTGAAATCGAAAACATAAAACCAACACAAAACACAACAAAAACACACACACACCCAATCAGCCGGAACCGAAAGACAGCGGCGGAACCGGAATGAAGTTGGGTCGGAGCAGCGCGCGCGTCAAGTGGCCAAATTTTCCTGTTTTGTTTCGGTCGTGTTTCGAGTGGCGAAATATCACAATTGAATCACAATTACGGCAATTAACCTCGTTTTTTTTATTTTTTTTGACTCGTTCTCTCCCTCCCAGTTTGTTCCCCCGCAGCTATCCGATCGAATGGGCGCGTTCCGGGTTCTGGTTGGCTCTGCCCAGCATGATAAGTGTTCAGTGCTTCAGCTCCAAAGCACCCCCGAAAGCACAAATAACAACCAGAAGGAGGAGAGGGGTGTGTGGATGAAGAACAATGCTCATTTGTACCGCTGGTGGAAACATGTGTAAAAGAGCAGCCCACTCGACAGAGGGCCACGAAGCCCACTTGACGCATTTTCCACTCGACTTGGCGCGCCAGTCGATTTGATCTGGAGAAGAAGAACAAAAAAAAGTCGCTCCCAGAGATAGACGACATTCCCCCATCCACCCACCGACAGACTATCGACACACGAACGAAATCGAACACACACAAAGCACCCGACCCGGAGACCTTTGTTTCCGGTGTCGATGAGTGACGTGGTCGATCTCTCTCCTTCTCTCCCTCACTCTCTCCATCTCTTACTCTCTTTCTTTTATGGAAAAAGCGCAGCGAAAATTCACGCAAATCGACCGTGAAAAGTGGCGTGTTATCGGGAAACGATCGAGCGAAAAATGTAGAAAAAAAAATGCCCGAGGAAGTGAATGGAAAAGCGTTTGAAGTGTTCCTGAGTTGACAGGGAAGCAGGAAGTGTCCTGTAGAAAAGGGGCGTTCGCGTTCAAGTTCTATTCATTTCCTTTCATACTTCCAATCACTCTTCAAGCGGTCATTTACATGCGCGACCTAGACGATGGGGATGACAGGAGGTGCAATCAACAGGAACCTGTTGGGCCGCTAAAAACGACACCATCGACGACGAGTGATGACTTAAGAGGCACGTGTCATGGGGGTGGGAAATGAAAAAAAAAATCGAACACTTCTCACGAGAAATGATAGAAAACCTTTGATAGAAACAAATGTCCAATTCGAAGGGTAAAAGTGTTTTCAAGTACCGAAAAGCCTTTACAGAAACATATATTCACGTCCTCCTTGAAAAGGTCACACCAGGTGTGGTTTACATTTCACATCAGCTCGCTCGGTGGCTTCCCATTTTGGGTTTCCTTGGTAACGGTACCGATTGCAGGGCTCTAGAGTCACTCTCTCACACACACACACGCACAGCTGTCCAATTAAACGTGGATGAAACGTAACTCAATCAGAGCGAAAGAGCCGGAAACGATCCCCATATTCGAAACCGCCATCGTTGACGAGAGCCTGAGCGTCCACCTGTCCACGGCAATCCATCCTTCCGGACGATGGCGATGGGATGGGCCACCGGGCCTTGGCCACGGTGTGTCCCCCGTTCCTAGAATCCAAAAAGCGGATACGAAGGGAGATCATCATGGAAATTAATATTATTCCAGTGTCAATTGTGTTTTCGTTCGATTTCTGAGCTTGTTAACAAACCAACCCTTGTCGTTGTTCCACCGGGTTGCGGGATGTGGGGAAATTGGGTGGCTTGTGGACCCCCCAAATAACAATAACGATGAGGCGAGCATTTCATCTGCATCACAAGGGAGTGATGGAGAATGAAGATGAGGTTTGAGAGGTTGCGATTTTGCATTTTGCCTAATCCTTAACCTTCGAACAGGACACAAACACACACACACACACACCCACACACACGAGCGCGTGCATGTTGTGAGTGACAGCCGGTGATCACTAATCTTCACGATCTTCTCCCTCCTCCCGTCTAATTTTGTGCCATTAATTATTCGCCCCGTTGGAATATCCTTTCGGGGGCTTTTGGTGGTGGTTGGCTTCGGGGAGTGTTCCCCCCATTCAGCCACACTATCTGAATGCCCAATTTAAGGACATTTTAAGCGCGTGGGCAACAGTGGAACGAGATTGCGCCGCCGTTTGTCGGTGTTTTTTTTTTTTTTTGGCGGTCGTCTAGACGCGCGCGCTTCTGGTGGGGATGGAGTTTTCGTGTAAATTTATCGCAATCGAAATAAATTTCACTCCCGTTATCGTGTTGGTTTCCGTCCACGCGAGCACTCGTGTTTGTGTGTGTGTGTGTGTGTGCGTGTGTACAATTTAATCCCTTGCGCAACGATGTCCTCATGGCCATCGCTTAGAGAGAACGCACACGGTCGGTCGCATGGAGTCCATTTGCTGCATTGACTCGGTTTTGTTTTGTTTTGTTTTTTTTTTAATTTTGACATTTGCTCCACACCATCGTTGCGCTGTTTGTTTTCGTTATTATTTGCATCCATATCCGGCACTCACACACTCACCCGCGCTCGTGTCTGTGTGCGTATGATCCCATTTAGGGTTCGGTGGTGTTTTCGGGAGAATGTTATCGCAGCAACCCGGGATTGGATGCTGGTGTACAATTTACCTGTAGTAGGGTCGAGTCATTTTTTGGATTGTTTTTTTTTTCGCTATGCCATTTCGAACATTCACCGCCGGCGCACTATCGCACTTGAGAGCACTCCCAAAAAGTCCTTTCCGATTGGAGCTTTGATTTATGGTGTTGTGGTGGTGCATCGGAGAGTTTTTGTTTTTTTGCTCTTCCTCCGATTTACTCCTAAGCGATCGTTTGAAGGAGAAAAATAAAAACACACAGCGCACGCTCTCCTCGCTCGCCGCACGCGATCGGACGTGTTTTAAGATAAAAATGATGGATCATTATTGGTGCAAATGGTGGAGAAAGGTAAAGAACGCGTCTTTGGCCAACGGAACGCCCGCGGAATGAAACCGCTGGCAAATGTTGTCCTCGAGCACACACACACACGTAGCGGTTATCGGCGTTTCATTAAATTTTGGCACCGAAATAAAACAGCAATACGAGCTCAACCAACCGTGACAAAGACGGTGGCAACAGAGCAGCGATGACGATGATGATGATGATGATGCGGATGGGGTGATGATTTGTGATAATTTATGTCTGTGAAATTGCAAATATTTCGCGCGCAGAAAAAACAAAATAACAAAGCTACCGTCGAAACACACACCAAGCATGGGACGGGAAAATGGACATTTCTTGTTCGTCGTTTGGCGGACGTCTCCGGTGCAGAAGGTGGGTGCATGTGTTTGCTACCTGACGCTTCAACGCCTTCGTGGGAGATAAGCCAAAAATATACACACACACACGCACAAAGGCCTCAGCCAGCGCAGGTTCCCTCTCTGAGTTTGATAAGCGTAATGGAAGGAGATGCAGTTTTCACCTGATTTCGTGTTGTTTTGGGCAGAGCCAAAAAAAAACAACCCGACCGGTGCATCAAAGTGGTGCCGATAAGCGAATGAAGAATGGGTTCGGAAAAAATTAAAATGGTGTTAATCTTCGTCGGAAGAAATAAAACGAAGATGAAAGCAAGTAAGCATTCATGAAAAATGGGTTAAAAAAAATTAACAAACATCTACTTAGAGAAACGGAGATAAGCAAATTGATACAAAAGGAACAAAAATACATTATTTAGTTATTTAAAAAAATGGAAAAAATCATAAAACTAAATCATTCAACGGTGTTTTTAAATTATTATGCACGGATACAATTATTTCTACCGAAATACATTGTGTGAAAACCTTCTTCAGGCGCGTTTTGACGGTAAATATATGCGACAGGTTAAATAAATACACGATTTGAACATTTGAATCGCGACGACACTTTGCGAGACAGACACAACCATAAAAACAAAACAAATGGCGTTTACAAAATCAACCATAGCATAATTGAATTCAATCAAGCCTCTAACTAACCGCATACGATTTCTTTGGCAGCTATAAATGATACGAGAAAAAAAAAACACACACACACCAGCGACAAAAGAGCAAACCAGCAGCTAAAACGCAGGCACGAATGTATTCCGGAAGTAATTTATCTGCGACAAGAACGCTGGTCAAAAAAAATGAACTGAATGTCTGCCAGTTTGCTTCGGCTGCTGTAAGGAAGCGAAACAAAACCATGATATTATTGTAATCGGTTTCCCTTCCCGCTCTCTCTCTCTCTCCCGTGTCCAAATCACATGAGCAGGATGATTTTAAATTGAATGTTTAAAACGCGACACAAAAACACGAAAAACGATCGGTGCGCGCACTAACGAGAGCACAGATATTCAAAATTTCGCCCACCGTAACCATAAGGAGAGGGAGGGAGAGAGAAGCGGTACGAAAACTAGAACAAAACGCACACGCACGCACGCACACATATATGCCTCTCTAATGGTTGGTACGATGGTGATGCGGCTTGCTTGGACGAATGGATGAATGGATGGATGGATGGATGGATGGCAATGATGCAGAAGAAAAATGGACCCCAAAATAATAAAAAAAGAAACGAAACAAACTAAAAGCAACAAAAAATCCCCAGACGATGTCGTCGTACGTACACGCCCCACCGCTTATGTCGAACATAATAATCATCGACAGGATGTCTTAAATTTAGAAGCCGTTTGTTTTTGTGTATTTTTGAATGCGTGTTTTTCGTTGTTGTCTCCATTTTTAATTCAGTGTTTCGGGAGACCCCCCCAAAGAGTGTCCCCGAGGATGATATTTTGAATTCGAAACGGGAAGGGGAAAAAAACGACCTGGAAGACGACCCCCTTGTTACGATCGATCGATGGAGATTCTAAATCAGCTACTCGGGGATCTCCTCGCCCCCTCTCTTTGGTCAAGGTGCGCGATTGGGGAGAGGCGAGACGGCGAAAAAAAAATATAGGAAGCGAGAAAAATGTCACTCGCCACTTTATGGCCAATGGTTATTGCTATTGACAGAACACGACGACCGTGCGGCTGCTGCCGTGGAGCCGTTTTGCAGTGCAATGTCATCATCGCGTCATGCTCGTCGTAGCAGTACGCGATCGTCAAGATCGTGCTGAAGATTGACCAAAAGATGCATACTTCCCCCATGTGGGAGAGAGACAGAGAGAAAGAGTTGGCACAGTAAGTTTGAGGTGCATCGAGAAGTTTCAGCGAGACAGAAGGCAGCATAACGTGTTTTTACTATTCATTTCATCCACCTCCATGGAAATTTTTAAAAAAATTAACAAAAATAAACATATGTTCAGTTTTGATTTTTTTTTGTCATTTTTAAAACACCCAAACTTACGAAAAATAAATTCTAAAATAAGTAAATAAATATAAAGCACATCTTCACGTTGGGACCAACCTCGCACAAACACCCAATGAGGTTCGAAACGATCCTCAAACTCGTGCAAAAAGGTGTCGCGCGCGCATTATTTCCGTTCCGTGACCGATTTCGATTCGATTCGCCACCTACGCGCGAAAGGCGCACGACACCCTGGGTGTTGTGAATCGGGCCCATATAAAAGAACTTTTTCCCCTTCTCTCATTGCTCCACCGTGTCCACAGCCACAGGTCGATCGTAATTACCCGCGAAGAGGGGTTTAAATATAAATAAATATAAATTTCGCAACGACGACACTTTCCACGCAGCGAAACGACCACGACAACGAGATGGAAGATCTTCTCCGTTTGGGTTTGGATTCGCATCCTCTTCCCAGCTCGCTCAGTTCACGCTTTGTTGCGCACTGAGCTTCTCCTTGAGCGTTTAACTCGCGGTTCAGCCACAGATAATCACCTTCACACACCGGGATCGGTATTCTAAAAAGCTTAATTTGGGATTATCACATCGAAAAGAGCAGCAAGCAGCAACCAACAGCAGCAGCAGAATGTAAAATGTTTCTTTAAAACGAACGAACCCACCGCGAAGGCAGGGGAGAACGCGAACGCAAACGCGAACGATTACCGTGTCATTAAGAAGTTTGAGAACGATTTTTAACAGATTTCTCCCTCCCAGGAAAAGGCGACACAATGTAAATGAGCATTATTTTCCTTTACATCGCCCTTACCCCACTAGCCGGCCCCAGTTCAAGGTGCAAGGTTATGGTTTTGTGCTGGCTGACTGCATTTGCCCGTATATTTATACATTGTAGAAGAGTGGCACGATGGTTCGGAGACGCTGGACACACACAAAAAAAAATCAACCCACCCGCGACACAACAACAACTGGCCTCCGTCGTGTTGCGCATAGTTGACTTTAATTGCACTAAATCGATTGCAACCGTGGCCTGAAAGAGACGAAAGCGCGGAGAGAATGAGGGAGCGAAAGCTTACAAGGCGATTATGTTCACAGGTAAACGTTTTAATCCACCTTCCGGACGACGTTCGTTTTCAAGTGCTCGCAAGGAATGTACCTTGTTTCCTAAGGGAGGAAGAAGAAGGGAAGGGGGAACGAAGGAATCTGCAAGAAGAATGTTTTGCGTGCGATGGCTAGCTTAGCGCTGCGTGTATATTTCAATTCCGTGCTTGGCTATGATTATTCTATTATACTACAACCTACTCAACATTCTTGCGAAAAGGCTTTTTTTTGTCTTGCGATACGACAGTATAATTGAAGCTCCATGTTTTATTTTTAAAACGCTAATACGTGGATGCATTCAGTGAGAACGTAGTGCGAGTGATTTAATAATATTTATGCGTTTCACAAAATGCATTTGATTTTTATTAGTTAATTTATAAATAATTTCCGAATGAAAAAAATGAACTTATTTAAAAAAATAAAGTAAAGAAAATTGATCGATTCGCTCCGAGTTTGTGCTTCAAATTGTTCAACCGCATCCGATTCGAATATTCCAATAAGTAAAAATAAAAATTTTAAAGTGAGAAACATCCATTGCTTCAGATCGATGATCGATTTGGCGTTTTTATAAATCTGAATCAAAAATCACAAACTTTTTCGGCATCAGTCTGTGTTGTAAGGGATGTTTTAGAAAGAGAACAAAAGGAATCAAATCCAAGAATATGATTTTGATGGATATCACGGTACTTGGATGCAGTATTTTTCAAACATCTCAAGACACACAGCTTTACAAAAAGTGCATCCAAACCAATCGACTGTAGTCCTTGAGAACACATGTTCGCCTTCACAGTCTCAGCCTCCTTTGTTTGTGATAGTTTTAACAATCTTTTCCACACCAATCGACCCCATCGAAGGAAGGCCCAGAAACCGGTGGCACCTGTTATGGAAAGGTGGAACAGAACACAACACTACTGTTGACCTAAATTCCGCCGAAAAACCACTAACCAAACACAACATGGAGCAAACCAGGGACCCAGGCAACCCCAAACTCAACACGCTGACTTGAGTCTGACGCATTCGCCGAGGGGGAGGGAGGGGACTGCAATTTGTAGCTGAATTAATTGCGAAACCACCAACGAGCCCCGACCGACCGGACCCGGATAAGCGACCAAAGGCCGGATACGGAATCGATGGTGGTGGGTGGTCGTCGGTCGGAAAATCATGCGCCCCGCCAAACCCAAAGCTGGGTTGGTTTTGGCCGGTGGCTCATAATCGTTCACATAATAGCGTAAAATGCTGAACCTGCACAGTGTGAGCGCGCGCGCGTGGGCTCTCTCTCGCTCGGTCCACCGTCGTAGAAGAAGCCGTAGATAGGTGATTAAGTTACCGCACAAACGTCGAACCCACGTCGCAGCCAGGTGGTGTTCTCGGCGAGGCCGGGTTGTCGTATCGTAACGTGCGGTTTTTGCTAGTACCATACCATACACCCTCAATTCACCCCTTTCCTTCGCCCAACCACCATCTCCCAAGGCCATCACCGTCGGTCGCGTTCGAGAGCACCGGAATTGCAACGGCGCCTTCGTGATTATGGTTTCAGCTAACGCCCCACGACTAGCCAACGAGCCGTGTTGTGTCCAGCCTTCCTTTTATGCACCGACCATCCGACCACCGGGCGAACAATAAAGAACCTTACCCAACCAATAATGATAAGCCTCCTTCGCGCTGTCGGGGAGTCGGGAACGATCGTGGAAAAGCACCAGCCTTTATTCTACACGTCACACTTCCACCCGACCCGGAGCAAGCGCACACATACACGAAATGCCTATTAATTTGCTACGAAATCGTAATAAAGTAGAAATATTAACAGCATTAAAAATTACACGTCTTTATAAATACATTTCGCTCTCCCGCTAGCCAATTGAGATATTCCTTCTCGTACGCTCACACGAGGCACCCGCGTCGTCGTCAGTTTCATTCTTTCATTAACATTATCCCTCCGCTTTGTCTTGACCATAGGAGGGAAATATTAATCCCATCTCTCTGCTGACCCAGCTGCACACACACACACACACATACAAATTGGGATTATTATTGTACACCTTTTCCGCCTGCGCTGCGCTGATCATGCAGAAAGGCCTGGAGAGCCGATCGCTCCACTAGCGATTCGCTATGAATCTCTGGGCCAAAGAGGAGAGAAGAGGTTCGGATTTTTATTTTCTCATAGATTATGTTGTCAAAAAGGGGCACCTTTTCGACTGCACCTTTTAAAAGTTTGATAATTCGGGAATCTTCATCACAGTGTCCTTTAAAGGGTGGGCTTTACATAACAACAAGAAGCGTGTGAACAGCTGAAGGAGGAGTACATTCGTTTTCAACATTACAATTTTGCCGAATTTCAGAACCTCTTTACGGGCGTGCGCGAATAACGACGCATCGCTTCCGACACGGCTCATATTTCTCGTCCGTGAACCAATCGAACAGAGGAGCAATAATCCTGAACCCAGAATCGGAATTAAGAATTATCCATTACAAATTTATGATTCATGCTGCATTGTTGGGTGTAAACGACAGCGCAAGAGGAACGCGCACGCGTGTAAGATAATTGTGTTTTGGGACCATTTCTCGTCGACGTAAAGAATAGTGTCCGAAGTGCGAAGCAGAGCCAGTACATTAATTGCAGCATCCACCGAGTGCGAGGTGTGGTGGACGCGCTTTGAAAATGCTTGCCGAAGTAATTTCAGCATTATGTGAGCTGCTGCCGTTCGGTTGCGCTCGAGTCGAAAGAAAACGGAACGGATTGGGGATCGCTTTTGTGGGCTTAAATTCTCGCCCTCGTGGACCGTGTTTGGCTCGCCTTCACACACAAAAAATGCTCCTGGGCTAATGGAAGTGATTAGAAAACGATGATATTAGTCGTAATTGACGACGTTTGAGTTTGGTTTGGTGGTACTCTCGGCGCGTAATTGAAATGGGGCGAGGGGTGGAGGGGGAAGGCTAATTGGGGCTTCGGGTGTTACCAAAAGAAGGCTCTACACTCTACACCACAAGCGACAACACAACCTTGACATTTTTACGATCACTCGGGAGAGAAACTCATTTTCCTTCCTGTCCGTGATCTGATCGATGCTGCTGCTGCTTTTCAAGATTCCATCCGAGTGTACACCATGCGATCGTCGTTCTAGAGCCCACCCTTCCACCCTCCTCTCACACCCTGCACAAGCATATTCTTCCTTTAATCCTCGGCTCTCTGCTGCTTATTGAAAACGAAACCACCTTTAAAGGGCAGACCGTGATCGGGTATCGCGATACGCCTCAAAGCTCCACTCAAGGAAGGCAAAAATCTCGAAGTGTCCGCGGTGCAGCCACCAACCCTTATTAAGACGTGCGCGCCCCGCGCGTAATCTGTTTTTCAATTTTGGAATTCGCCACACTTGTTATTAAGATGTAATCCAATTTGTGAGTGCGCGCGAGCAGTGTGCCGCTTTTTCTGTCTCACTCTTTCTTCCGGCGATCACCCAGTGACCGGTGGTCGGATAGGCAAGTCTCATCCAGGTATCGCTCCGCTTCAGCAACGGTCAATCACTCGACAGCTCTCTCGAGTGAGACGGCGAGAGAGGGAGAGAGCAAACGAGGGGAGACTTAAAGCAGAGCTCGTTAAGCGTGTTGCGCACTATGGGATGCACTGTGGAACTAAATGCTGCTGATAAAAACCGGCACGAGTCACTTGATACGTATTGTTAGAAAAAAGAAAACGAAAATATTACTGATAACACTGCGCAACTCATTCAGCGGATTGCTACGATCGAGCTACGAACAACTCTCCTGCCAGCCGCTAACTTCACACATTAAGTTGTGTTAGAGCCGCTCTCTTCTTATCGAGCATCGATGGTTTAATGGTAGAATGTTCGCCTCCCACGCGGACGGTCCGGGTTCGATTCCCGGTCGATGCAACGACGCAACTTTTTTGTGAAATTTTTTTCCACATTCATTGCTTCTTCTTTCTACTTCAAGACACGTTTCACGTACCTGATTTTCATTAAAACTACAAAATTTATCCATAGTGGAGTAAACTTCACCGCGTGTTTCTGCGCGGTCTGCTAAAGAAAAGATCGTGCATAGCTCAAAGCAAAAGGGGCTCCATTAGAGACATCCGTGAGGCGGCTTCTTAATGTACCGCCGTCGTCGAGCGCACACGACGCCCGGAAGAGGTTTCAGTGTCAAGGCAGTTAAATACTTCACCATCACTCTCGTCATCAGCATCAGATTCGCTCGAAAGGTGTCGAAC
>JXXA01016433.1:0-15654 GCA_000956255.1 Anopheles punctulatus
ATTCTTGAAGGGTTTGTAGTGAAAAAACACATTGAAGCCCACATAAAAATTATACTTTTCATTTAGTAAGCAAATTGTACACTATCATAAGACTTCCATTTACGTCAGATTTCAGCACAAGAGATTTTGATTGATCTTTTCATCTTGATCTTTCTGCTAATCTTTTTTTTTTGTAGCAAACACAGTTTTGATAGCCAAATGTACTTTCAAAGAACTTAAAATGATATAAGAACATATGAACGTTTCTTCTCTAAATAATAAATAAATAAATATGAACATATGAAAACTCATCGCCAATCATTCCAAATATTTTAAAAGATTCCAAATGACGTTCAAAGTAAAGAAGAAGAAACTGACAATCAGTGAAAAGGGTAAAACTTTTATATGATAAACATTATTTCATTTATTATTCGATTATCAGGGTATTAAACAGAGCATACCCAATCGATAAACACGATTAAAACGTTCCAACAATTTACCCATAACGAGCAGTTCTATGCATTGAAAATTCCCATGTGAAATGGCCATGTGAATGGCATCACCTACTATGCTTTAATTAATTAATATTAATTTATTCAATCCACACATTAGCCAAAATTATGTGCAGCCTGTTTAACGACGCATTTTGGTTTCCATTTTTTATTCCACACAAAACCCACCCACAAACCTTCCACAAAAGGTCTACGAAGCAACAAAAAAAAATAGTCTCACTCGTTCTCGGATGAATTTTCTGATTCTGGCCTAAATTATGCTTCCCGTTTCCATCGAATGAATTCATTTATTATCTGCAAAAAAAGGGAAAAGCAGGCGAACACTTTTCAAAATTGAAGGTCACTTAGCCAGATCCTGCTGATACGCAACATGCCACGGTCGTATGCCGATTCGTAGCCTTTTCAATCTAATCACCTAACCGACTAAACAGCTTCAAAAGAGGGAAAACGTCTCTTCCTTCACCCCTCTCCCAACACACACACACACACACATACTCACGAAAGGATGGCAGAAACTGAATGAAAACATTTTAGAAAACATATTTTTAGAAGCGATTGCTTTCCGGGCCCTTCACCGACCTCCAGACGACAAGCTAACCGGCCACGATAACCTTTCGCAAAAGGCTGAAAACTCTATTTTATGCATAAGGAGTGATTCGATCGAGCGGGCCCGTGCCATGTGTTGCAGGAGGCTCCCTTTTTCGGCTTGCTGAAGGCGGGCGGCGGGCTTTGGAAGTAGGATTTAAAGCGGTAGGCTTTTTCGGGATTGTCAATTGAGTGGTGGGTGTGGTAGGTGGCAATAACGCAAAACCAGGCTCCTGGTTCAAGGTTGAGTTAAGAAAAGGTAACCATACTGGATAAAACTTGATTTCGAGTCACTTCAGCAGCAAAGGTATGATTGTTGTGCTTTTTTTTTTTGCTCTGGAATTTGATTAGTAACGAAATGGATAACCCTGTATCAGCTATCACCATATGTGAGATGAAATTTTTAAATGTAATTTCGTTACTTTCGTTACACAACAACAAAACATTCGCATGCTGCCCTATTGCAAGTGTTCTGAAAAAGACAAGATCGTAAACAACACCCCACGTGCCATTTACTACGAAGCTATCAGTTAATGACATTTTTCTTTCTCTCAACGTCTCGCAAGCGCAAACCGACACCCATGCTGTGCTGAGCTCGTTAATGAATCTTCGGTAGGGAGACAAGGCACCCTAGTACCCTGCTACCCTGCTAACGCATAAATATGGCCGGGTTATATTGAACCATCCACGGAACGGACCAAACAAAAACAAGTGCTGCACGTCGTCGTCGCGGGGATACTCGTAAAGTTTTCATCCGTTAAAAGGACGACAAACCCTGAAAGCACGAGCTTTACACCGGTCCGATACGAGGTGAACGGCAAAAATAGGAAGAAAGTTAAGGGTAGCATAAAGATTTCTCCGTCATTCCATCCACCATTTTTGCCCAATCGGAGTGTACAGCTATATCGCGAAAAAAAAAAACACTTTTACAGTTTGCGAGCATTTGACGGGCTGTGCCTTTGTAATAGCACCAGCATCAACAACTGTGGCGTTATCAACGCGTTGAACTCTTGCATGAAACATATCCGACCAGCGGCAGGCAACCTTCTGAACGTTCCGAAAGTACATGTTTGATTATTGAACAGAATTTTGTGCGACGAAAAGAATATGCAAGCCATTTAAATTGAACTTTTCGTTTCAATGGCTCCATATGAAGTAGAATATAATACACAATAATGAACATTGTTACCACTACCAATGTTAATCCTTCATCCATAACAAAAATTCTTTCCGTAATATACAACGTATGTCATTTTATTTAAACCTCGCCAAAACGAGTTTGAATTTTTTAAAAATCTTATATAATATGAGTGTATTTGTGCAAGCTTTTGTAAAACATCTAACGATTGAGTCCCATTGAGTAAAAATCAAATACTTTATCTTGGGATTAAATAAAGTAACAATATGACTAGTCTAGTAATCACCACAAACACACTATTTATAGTTATCCCTAGTATCACAAGCTATTTGAGATAATTCAATCTTTATGACTTGACATCTCAGCGCATTCAAAGCGGTTGGCGATCACTGTAGAAAGAGAGAAAAAATGCACAAAATTGAACTGGACATCTCCTCACTAAAAAAAAAAACAACAAACACACTTATTTCCAGGTAGGACACAAATGGAGCCCGGAAAAAAACCGCGGGCGCGAAACTTTGCACTCAGGATTGAATGGAATTACGATGACACCAAGCAAACAAAGCTGACAAGGAACTAGGAGAAGCAGAGGAGCCCGGCAAAACAGCATCCATTCATCGTGTTCTCGCGAAAAACCTTTTGCTGGTGAACGTTAAGCAACAACAAGAAGAAAAAAAAACTCGTGGGACCTTGGCATAAACACATTCTAGTTTAATGCCATATTTACGACGACAGTGCCCAGGCCCCGCCGGGTTGGAGTTGGGACAGCCGGGAGCGGGAGCCGCTGAAATACGGAGTTTAATGCTACACTTTCCCGGTACTTATCGGTGAGGAACCCGCAGGCCCGTCCCGTTCCACTGCGTGCTCGAAGTTAAAGCTCACCCATAAAATGGTCATTCGTAGTAGCCGTTCGCCCGGTAAGGGTTGCCATGGAGGGTGGCAAAATCAATTTCAAAAAAGGTTCCGACAGGACCGGCACACCATAAGTCGTGAACGGAGCCAAATGGGAGCGGAAGATCGGTCGGTATCTTATCGGGTGCCAGGGTCCTTCTTCGGAAACCCGCTGGCTGCGGCGGCCGGAAGAGAGGAACGGGCGACCCGGAGGTTGCGAAACGGGGACAGTTTAATTTGAAAGCATGTTTGTAGCTTAGAGACAACGCCGCAACCGTATGGACAATAGCAATCCCGAGTGGTAGTGGAGATGGACCGCCCGGGGGGTGGGGGCGTACCGGGAAAGCATGGGAATAAAATTTTCTCTATTTTCCACTAAATTTAAGCTGTCAGGCCCCGTCGTGTGACCGTAAATCATTTCCGATACTGGCCAGCACCGACAAAGCCGAACCGAACGCTTTCGATTCCGAGCCGTCTCACCGTGCTGTGGTGGAGGAAGTAGTTCATAGACAAAGCAAAGCGGCTCCGTACATAAAACGCTCTGCGCCATGAGGCCCAAAGCTGATAGCTGTGATTCCGGCCTTCTGACTGTGAAGCCCGACGGGGACACTTTAGCTGTAAAATATCATCGTTTTAAGTTGGGATTGTTTTATTAGCTGTACCGACATTTTCGGCCGCTCGAGCTTGTTGAGATGAAAACAGGCTATGGTGCCTCGCAATAAACAAACGCCATTTGCGTGTTTCATATCTCGCCGTATTTTCTTCGAATGCACGACATGTTTGATGGGCGAAGATCAAACGATATGGTCAGTTTCCCCGTGCGAATAGCCACAAACCACCGAGCGGAAGTCGTTCGCCGGCTGTCCAAAACATGCGCTTTTTTACCGGTAAAAGATGTGTGCCGCTGTTGTACAATGTCCACGACCATACCGTGCCCCAGATGGCACAAACTTGAAGGATCTGAAAACACATCGCGCTGATAGGTCTCAGGTCCGACCGAACGGGAACCATTGCTTCGATGATGAGGGTGTGAAACACATTGACATTGATCGGACGTTTCGATCCAGCCACACCTCCAGGACCAGTACCAGGCACCCGTCGCCGGCGGGAAATGCCGGCGGACCCGGAAGTGGAGCATTCATAAAGCGGAAATTTATCGTTCAACTGCAGCAGCATCAGCAGCGCATACCGGAATGGGCACAATTTTTAACATACGTCCTGGAAACGTACCGGATGCAGCGACTGATGTCCGTTTGCCTTCCGTGCGCCTAAGGAAGGAACACCGAAGCAAGCAGTAAGCAGCAGAAGAACGGTTTAATTCTGTCACCGGAAATTGGGATACGGTGTGGATGAAGGTTCGTTGAGGGTTTGCGTTCAAGAGGAAATCTTCTGTTTGGGCACTTAATTGAGTTATCGCGTCTCGCCTGCTGATAAATATACATTTCAATTACAGCTGTTTCGTCCGGCACGTGTAATGTGCCACGGGGAGCAGTAATTACCGCTCCCTACGCTGCTTTGGCCATCCATACTGTATGCACCACCCAACGTCGTTCGTTTCAGCAGGGGCAAATGTTAATGAAGATTGATTAGAACTATTTTTTCTCCGTTAAGATCCCTTCACCCGACACGATCTGCTAGGGCAACCGTGCATGAATAAAGACTTCTAGAACCAACAGGAAGACCTTCGCATGCATATCAACTTCCTCCGAGCGCCATGGATACCAACCCCGATACCCGGCAAAGGAACCGGCTTCCCTTCACTTTAACTCGGTCAGCTGCAGCAGTTCAAGCGCAAACAAAAATATTAATATAAGCAGGGGTGAATAGAGAAAACCCTTTTTTCCGTTCCGATCCTTCACGGTTCAGCGACAGTTAGGAACGGAGTGCGGCAGAGAACGAGCGAAACCGGCACCGAGACAGGGGCAGGCAATGACGAACGACTTGATCCACTTGACAGGGCTTTGGGCATCTCCGCGCCCCATCGAACCGCGGTGATACCAAGCGGAAGAATATTGATTGAAGGATGTGGTGTATATAATTTACACTCCATTTGCGTGGGCGTCTTCTGCGAGCAAGTTTTGCCGCGCCGGACAGCGAAACCGAATGGGCGATTAATCATCCAATGTCTCGGCAACCGTTGCTCGGCAGAAAGAGCTTTTAGATGTACCGCCACCAGCCGACAGGTGGCGCTAACAGAAGCTGGAAGGCTTTTTGAAAGCACCAAAACTGCCTTCAAAGCGCCGAAGCACCTACTGAAGGTAGGCAGTTATGAACAAACTTGTGGATAAATATTGGAATTTATTCAACTACATAGTTTATACAGCATTTAAAAATTGATAATATGCCTGTTTGTTATCTTACATCGAGGATTTACATAACTTAGTGATGTGCCATGTGTTATGTAATGTATTCAATTCAAGTTCACAAAACTGTAATTCTATGTTTGCTTGCTCGAGAACCGCTAATAGACAGTAAACAATTTTGAACCATTATATTAACATCTTAACTTTTTTTTATACCTTTATTTTCAAACCAAGGTATAGTGATTGTATGGCTGAAACAGTTTTGTGGTATAAAACATCAAATGTACCAGAAAAAATTTATTGAAATTGCTTTAAAAATTTCGATTTATTTCAAATGTCATTTCGGGAATTTTGAATCCTGTAAAAACAAGTGACTAAAGCGTTAAAATCTTTTTTTTAGTTTTAGCGTGTAATATTAAGAGATGCATTTCAACCAACGACATTTTAAATTATACATTTTGGACGCTCCATTGGTACGGCACCAACATGAAATGTGGTTCGATATGCGCATGCCTTTTGCTCAGTCATGTCAAACCCGCTCCCTGTGGCATTTTCAAATTATCGATCAAACGGCGTCACAAACAAACGTTCAAAATGCCGACAAAAGTGCTCTCCACCGACGATTGGTTCGAAATCACGCTGCTCAAGCAAAGCACGTCCTCCATCACCTTCCAGTGGCAGTTTCGGAATCCGCTTGCCGTGCCTTACGATCTATTCAAGGTAGAAAAGTGCTACAGCGTCAAGCGAGACCGCTGGGAAACCGTGTACTGGGGTGACGGAACAACGCTCACCGTACGCTGCCTGGAGCAGAATCTTTGCTACTCGTTCCGCGCGTCCGTCCTCCATCAGCCGACGGACGGAGCTGACTTCCAGTACGCGTACCAATCGCCCGTCTTTAAGGCGTGCACTCTTCCAAACATACCCTCGACGATGGGTTTGTATCGGGCGGTCAAAAAGTGCCAACCGGGGCTTGTCAAGCGACTTCTGTACGCCCGGCCCGAGCTCGTCAACGTGCCGGTGCACGGTGAAACGTTCCTCTATCTGGCGGTGCGCAGCAACAGTTTGGAGCTGGTCAACGTGCTGCTCGATGCGGGCGCCAACATCGATCTGGGTGTGCCGGAAACGCAGGTCACACCGCTCCATCTGGCGGTGTACCGGCGCAATCTGACGCTGGTGCGACATCTGATTGAGCGCGGCTCCAATGTGCACGCGCAAAACTGTGTCGGAATGAACGTCGGCCATTACGCGATCGATGCGGACGATCTGACGATGTTGAAGTACGTGCTGGCGCAGGGAATAAGCCAGGAAACCCGCGACCGCTGTCAGTGGACGTTGATGTTCCGGGCATTGTACATGCGCGTCTCGGTGGACATTGTGCGACATCTGCTCGAGCGGAAGTGCCGGCTAAAGGTGAAGGACCGGTTGCGGTTGACACCACTGTACTACGCGCAGATCTGGGGACAAGAGGAGATTCTTCGACTGTTCCGACGGCGATTGAAGATCTGATTAAGATCGCACGGATCGGTTGAAAGACGATTGTAGGTGTTCGGTGTTTTCAACGATTTTCATCTTTATTTACAACCCACAACGAACGAATAGACTCTTACCTTCTAATGCGTGTTTAGCGCTACGATCTAACGAACATACTGCTTTGAGTGTCTCGGATTTTTTTTTTGTTAAATAAAATGCTAACTCTACCGTGCTACCTCCCGAAACGTGTCCGTACTCCGCCTATACTACGCCCTAATACTGTATCCCGGTCATGCGCAACCGTTGCCGGGCAAACATTCCAGAAAAAAAACACGATTCACCGGCGTAAGACCTCCGCAAGTAACAGACCCACTACAATCCTCCACAACGACGATCCTGTTCCACTGGCACCATTAGTCTTCGGTTGCCACCCGTCATCGAGGCTGTCTCCATCATGGTCCGGATGATGATGAGGCGATCGTTTGCTACGCTTCCGTTCCGATTCTGCCCCACTTTCTTCGTCGTTGTACGGGATCGGATCCTCATGGGAGCTAGCGATGGGCTTCACAATCGACAGTTTGGTCGAGATGGGCTTAACACCGGATCCTAGCGGCAGCTGTTCGCTGCTCGCACTATTGTCCTGCGCGTTGATACCCCCCGGAAGCAGTGGGTTCGCATACTCCGAAACCGGCGGCTGAACGGCACTGGAACCACGCGTCCCATAGATAGCCGCCGTGTCCGGAGCGAGATACGCAGCGATCGGTGGATACTCACCACGGAACGGACCAAACTGGGGTGTGTCACGGAGCAACTGTTCCGCCTTCGAGCCAACCGGTCCAACCGGTGGTAGCGGTTCGCTCTGGTGCGACCCAACCGCCGACGGACCATTCACTAATGACATGTCCAGCACGGCTTTGCCATCGAACGACACTACCGATCCGTCCGATCCGATCGGTGGTAGATAGAACGGATCGACACGCTCGTTGGCGGCACCCAGGGAATCGAGCTGCCCTTCGCCCACTACATCCGCCGTTTCGTCCGGTAGGATTTCAACATTGCGCTTCGTGGCGGACTCACGGTTAGGTCCAGTGCCGGCAGCGGCTGATTTAACATGCGCCATCGCCATGCTGTCTAGCGGCGACGGGATGAACATCGGCTCGAACGTCTGGCGAGAGGGTTCATCTTGTCCGTGGATCATTAGCGCGTCGCTCTCGATCGCTTCATCGATATCATCATCCTGGCGCCGCTGGAACCCATGCGCTCGGTTGTCCTCGTACTCCAGGTTGTAGTCATCCTTGCGGCGATAGATCGGCTTAAAGCCACTCTCCACCACGACCGAGCTAGGTTCGAAGCCATGGTTCGCTGCGTGCGTTTCATACGACACCTTCGGTTCCAGCGCGTCATACGGCGTCTTGAAGATCGGCTTTATGTTCGGCTTCAGTGACTCCTTGACGGGTTTCGTGTGCCGCACTGGGAGCGTTATCGGCACTGGTTCGTTCTTCTTCAGGCTCATCGTCAGGTGCGGCGGCATATCGGGCAGTGCGAACGGTGGACCACCGGGCGAACTCGGCGGTGGTCGCTGTTCGACGGGGGAAATCTGTTTCGGCGGTTTCGCCACCATCATCTCCACCGACGGTCCCTTGCGGAATGGTTTGATTTCCGTCGGCTCACCAAGCAGCAGGATCGGTGCGATCGCCTTGATCGGCATCTTGCCCTTCGCCACGAACGGTCGCATCAGCGGTGCGACCGGTTTCTGGTAGTGACTCACGATCATCGACGGCTGCGGGATGACGAATGGGCGCGTTGGGCGACTGCTACTGCCATGGACAGGGCGTCGCTCCATGCCGATCGGACGACGGACGGGTAGTTTCACCGGCCGGAACATTGGCCCACTATTCGGTGGGCGAAGATACACCGGTAGACCGGAGGAGGACAAAATCGGTTTCACCGCACCAGGATAGCCGGGTGGACCAGGTGGCGGTGGATGACGATGGCCAGGTGGTGGACCCTGTGCGAACCCGGGATGACCCCCGGACGGGTGATGTTGATGCACCACGGTCTGATTAACGCTCTCGACGGTCTGGTTGGCGCGCAACTTTTCTTCCAGCTCTTCCGCCGCCCGTATGCCGTCCTCGATAATGCGCGTCATTTCGGGATTCTCCTCCAGGTTTATGTCAAACTGTTCCTTCTTCGTGTCCGGGCTCATCTTGTGGTGCTTGATCAGGTCGAGTTCGTGCTTCTGGAGGAAGTTTTCGTGCTGCTGCAGGAAGTTATCGGCCGGCAGTACCTTCGACTCATGCCGGATAGACTCCTCCACCGAAATGCCTTCGCTCGGATCGGTGTATACCTCGTCCAATTCGCTCGCCTGTGCCACATCGCACCCGTCGTGAACATTAATACGCCACCCTAGGTAGCGGTGCGTGAAACACTGATAGTACACCGTGTCCGGCGTATCGGCATCCGGCGTCCAGGTTATAATGCCTGGCTCACCCACATCGCACTTGAGCGAAAGACTGCGCTGGTACGCTCCAAACGAGGGATACTCGTCGGATGGTGGTCCATCCGGATTCGGAGTCCAGTTGCACAGTCGTCCAACACCGGTCGGCATCAGCTTGCCGTTACGGCTCCGATGAACACCGGCAAAGATGCGAATGTTCTGCAAACGTGAGGGGATCGTGAGTGAGGAGGATGGTACTTCACCAGCTGCGATTGATAACTACCTTGCGATCTTCTTCCGATTGATGTTCATAGCCACCGACTGGATCATCGGTAATGTAGAACGGATGATACTTCGCAGGAACGTTAGGATCCAAGCCGCCTTCCACCACGAACGTGTACGTTTTACCCCTCACGACATTTATCTCCGGAATGAGCAGCCCATTGATGTACCAGGAGATTCCCCATCCAACGTGTCCTACGAAGATCGAGGCATTTGGTTTTTTTTTTTATTTTAATAAACTTCAGTCCGATTCTTCAGTCCGAATTTTGTCGAAAGATTCGATTGTGGAAAAATCACTAGAACCTACCTGTAATGGCCGGGTATCCCTGCTTGCCCCCCGTTGGACCCATCTGTGCGTAGAACACACCGTCCTCCGGCTCGTAACACTGGATCGGTGGAATGTCCCATGCGCCTGGTTTTGCCGGCGGTCTCGCCGTTGCCGGTTGATGAGGCCGTTGCTGAGGTTGCTGCACGCTGTTGATCGAACCTACATCCTCGCGTCTATTTCCGCTCCCGTAGCCGGAGGATGAGGCTAGCTTTTGCGGCTGCTCCGACTGCTGCTTTTGGTCCGATTCCGGTGTCGGGCAGTTCCAGAAAGGCTGACGACCGAAGTCGATGATCTTGTTGCCCTTCAGGTAGTGCGAGTGGTAGGAGACTTCGTACCGTTGGTTCAGTGGCCCCACCGCCCAGATGATCGCCTGTGAGGCGTTGGTAAACACGGGCAGATCGAGATGATCCGAGGCACGCAGCGGTCGCTGATACGTGACGATCGAGTAACCATTGACCATGGCCGCGTTCAGCAGCCGGATCGAGTTGCTGTTTTCGGTGATACGCGTGTCGGGGCAGCTGCCACGTCCACCTGAGCACTGCGATTTGGCGTCTAGATAGTAGTCCTGAGCGTAACCCTTGCCAGTTGCCTTATCGACCCAAACGACCGCTACGTCAGCGCCTACCATTTGACTCTGCGCCGGATTGGGTGACACTCCGAAAGACATGTACTCTCCATCATCTTCAAACATGCAATGGAAACGCGTAGAATAGGCAGGATATGAGTATGAGTCTTCAAGTCACATCAAACCGAACAAAATCTCTACCACTTACCTAATTTAGCGACCAGCTGGACAACCACACTTTCGCCCGCCACAGCCCACCGGACCTCAAAGGCCAGCTCGTCGAGCAGGACTTCACAGTTTAGCTTGGACTGTGAGGCGATGGGAAAAAATGTAACCAAAAAAACAACGGAATTAGTTAGCATAAGGTAGGATTTTTCACCTCTTTGCATCGATTGGTTTTAGCCGTGGATTTTAGTACATTCTTTTGCACACTATTAAATAGCATGCTTAATTTACAAAGCACAAAGCAGCAGTTAGTTCTCTATGTTCAATCCATCTACCAATTAACTAGGCCATACTATTTACATACACAGAGAGAGAGAGAGAGAGAGGCAATAGCACACAAGCTGTACAGGCATCCAATCGTTGCCATTGTCTTCCATGCCGTTTCTCATCCGTTGCCGAACGGAGCGAGATGGACTTACGATCCAAACGATTTTTCGTACTTACGCACTCGCCGCGATGCACCGCCGCCAGTTGATCGCGTTGGGATCGATCTGTTTTTGCTAGGGCGTGTTAATTAACGCGCTGTGCCTCGCTCGTTCGTGCACCTTGCGTTCCGAACAATCAAGAAACCGAGGAAGAGGTATGTACAGTGTAATGCATCAAACGATTATTTACAAACAATGCAAACGGCGCTAATCACGGCTTCCTCTACCCTTTTGCTGTTTTCTCCGCTCGGCAGTGGCTCCATCCGGCTCCGCTGATCGGTGTGGTGATGCTGTCGACAGCGACTACGGCGCGATGCGATGCGTAGCACCTAAACCATGCAGTTGCGCGAGTCAACGCACATCTCGGGCTGCACTTAGCGATAATAGGATTAGTTAATTACTCACGAACAGTTCCGCTAGGCACCGCTCGGGATGTCTCGAATAAATGGCTCAAGTGACAAAGCTAAGCAAGTGCCATCGAGCGTACGAGGTGGTGAAGAAGAACGATCGGTGGCATGGCAGTTTCTATGGAAAAAACTGTAATACTCCAGCCCAGTCCATTGACCTCGCCGCCCGGGAGGCACGTGGGCCAATCGGTACGTGAACGAATGCCTTCTTCCAGTGTAAAAAAAAAAAACAACTCACGCATCAACGAAAGCAACACATTCTTCACATCCACCCAGCAAAACGCTTCCTTTTTGCCAGTTTTCCTTTATTATCTTGATTCCGTTCCGTCGTCGTGGGTACAATCGGTTGTCGCAGCGGCGTGCAGCGATTGGAAGATGGAGTGAAAATTCCTTGCCAAATGCTTTCTACATTTCAACCAAATCGGCGGATGTTTACAGGATGCTTCTCCTCCCCCCCGTTTCGCAAACGCCGTTCAGTGGGGAAATGTTAAGGGTTTTAATTACACGTGTTAGTCTTCATCTTTGCTTTCAACGCCGGCACTAGGATGCAACCGCATTGTTGGTCTGTCTATTGTTTGCTCCTAAGTGTCTATTTCGCCACTTATCATCCGCACACCACTTGGTCATGGAAACCGACGACTTCCTTGCAGGTTTATAGTCTTGCACGATAGCTTGCGATGTACAAATACATCCTTCATAGCAGCCGCACCAAGCGCTTCTACCTTTCTAAAAGTAATAGTTGATTCGTTCCTAAGCAAAGCTTACTGCGAATGTTAAATACACATGTACTTAAGCTAGTAACTGTCAGCTCATCGCGGGATGGGCACGGACGGCTTTACACGAAGCGCGATCGCTGCAAACGAAAGTAAAGATTTGGGAGGTTTTCTTAAAACCAGCGAGAGAAGGCTGCACGAGCAGGTTGTTAACATATTGGCTGGAGCGCAAAACAGCCAAGATGATAAGCAAATTTTACGCTTAACCCCTAGGTTTGTGGAATTGTGGTTTGTGGATGAGCATGGCTAAGAAATCGGTGGTAGAAAAAAAAGTGTCGTTTTATGCTGAAACTTTCATGACGTGAGATGACATTCCTGGCCCAAAAACGAAACCCGTTCGAGGCAGAGTGGGGATAAAGTGGGGGTATGGTACAATGTGAGTAACACGTGTGATGTATGTTGGGAATTAGCATGTACGGTACTAGCATGTGGTGAGTGTGCAACCCCCAAACCCGTATCCCGTGCGCACCATTACAGTCTCGGCTGAGCTCGCCCACTAGAACAGCAGTGAGCCAACGTAATCCAGCAGCCCGGCGCCAGCAGCTGCCGGCCGGCCAGGCTTGCGCCGCTGATTGCCGGCATTAGTTACCTGCGGGCTGATGCCGAGCATCTTCAGCGACGGCGGCACGTTGATCTGGTCCGGGATGCGTACGTGCCCAAAGTCGACGGTGAACGCCTCACACCACACACCAAAATGTCCGATGTCGAACACGGTCAGATCGCCCGGCAGTGTCAGCACGATCGTTTTTTTGTCGTACCGTCGCAGTGGCGTCTCCTTGCCGTTCTCGTCCGGGATGCGGATGCCCTGCGAAGTCGGTGCCGGTCCCCGTCCGACCCAAAACTTGGCATCTGGGGGTGGTAAATATGCGAAAGTCATCTCCTCACGTCCCACGGCACGGACAGCCGGCCCCTGCGGAGCGTTCACTTACCCGGTGCCTCGCCGTCGTAGCTAAAGTTGGGCACGAGCAGCGTTTGCGCATCGACGATGACGATGTTGTCCGAGGTGACGTCGTGCACACCGCTCAGCCCGGCAATCTTGGTCGGGCGCGGAAAGTCCAGATCGTTCCGTATCTGCACATCGCCAAAGTTCACCGAAAAGTCGTCGCACCACACCGAGAACCAGCGTATGTCGCGCAGCGTCTTGCCCTCCGGCAGCGACAGCGTAATGTCCTCGTTACGATAGCGCCGCAGCACACCCGCCCGGCCCCGCTCGTCCCGCAGACGGTGGGCCCCCTTGTTGCTTGGGGCGCGCGTATTGCCGACGTAGAAGTAGGCCGCTAGAGGGCGCGCGATGGTAATTCACGTTTGAAGATAAACACGCAAGTTGAAAGCGTTCGGCCATTCCCTAATTGGATTGGGTTAACTAACGCACTGTGCACACTCACCTGGCCCTTCGCCGTCGTAGTTGAAGTTCTTCAGAAACAGTGTCCGTGCGTCGACGGCGTACACCGAGCCAGACACACCGTGGTGCAGCTCGGACAGGTCGCCGATCTTTGTGCCATAGTATCCCTGCAGTGCGCTCGTCTGTCCCGCCAGGAAACCTGCCAACGGTGAGGGAATGATATTAGTGTCCGAAGGTGCAACAAAAACCCGGCGAAGGATCGATCAAAGGGTCCCGGTTGCCATGACATCAACAAAAAAAAACCGGTTTCTAGTAAACTGTAAAAAAATAAACAACGAACGCACAAAACAAAACCCCTTTTTATCCGTCTTAAATTAATTGGTTTTTCCCTTTCTTTTTTTCGGTTTTCTCTTTCATTTTTTCAACACCGACGATGTTGACTTGGACCACATTAATCTACCGCTCTTTCCCCCCCCCCTCCCCCTCCCATTAAGCTGGTACTTCGCCCTCGGCAGAAGCTTTGCTGAAGCGCTTTGCTTTGCGTTTGGTGACTAAATTCTTTCGCCGGAAGGAAAGCAAATCACTTTCGTTCGGGGTCGGCTTTCTCATGCGCGCACGCCGATTTCTTTGTGCCCTCTGGCTGCATGCCACCGCTGCTTGATTGAAGGGCGAGGACAGTCGGTCGTAAATCCGGCGTTGCGATCGTAAATCGTCGGTACGCTCCGTGCGAGGCGCGGAGAAAAGTCCATTAGAGCAGCCGGAGCGGAAACGACAAAGCACTGTCGAAAGGATAAGAGGACACTCGATGCCGCATTGTTCGGTCGTCGTTTGATTGATTGGCCCTAATGGGTCGCTCGGCGACTCGCCGTCGACGGTTAGGAATGCCCGCGATAATTAACATACCGTACGTGGCGAAGCGGACGTACCGCGTGTGAAAAGCCCGGCCGGACGTTTGGTGGCGAAAGGAAAACAAAAGTGACTTTTCCCTCGGGTGATCGAATTCTTTCGGACAAGCCTGCTCCCCCCAAAATGAGCTCCGCTCTAGTCTGGGTGAAAGTTTTGCGGCTCCAGTCACGGATTTATTGACCTCACACTGGCAAGATGTCTGTGACACTAAAATCAGTCGGGATTCTTTACAACTACATCGATCAGTGTCGAGCTTAAGTAAAAAGCACACGCGAGATCGTCAACAGATGTTTCGTGTTCAAGGCCGACTCGTTGTCAATCAAGTTAATTCGAGAGGGTGTGCATTTTCTTTTTCTTTCTGCACTCTTTTGCTATGCTTTGCATTCGCATTAATAAACCTCCACACCCCAAAAAATGTGCACGATGTGCGATGTGCTCTGGTGTGGATGCTTACCTCATCGCTCTGGAACAGTGTGTCTCCCCAGATGGGGGAGGGAGAGAAGGAGAGAAAGAAAAGTGCAGCACAGGACGGGTTCGCCATTTTTGTATTGCGACACGATCGTAAAGTTACGCAATCGATGGTTCGCACGACCCCTCGGTTGGTCCTGGCTCCTTTATGGGGCACGTTCTTCGGCCGTACGATGACGTCGGCTGCACCGGATGCAGGAACACCGGAGACGTTTTAAATTAACATATCGTTAGCGCCGCTAACGAATGCTGGTGCCGTCGAAGGGTTCAACGTCAGAACTGCAGTGGAATTGTGACGCAAGAGGTTTTCTTTAAAACCAAGTTTTGCAGCGGCCGCAATCATATATGTCAACTTATCTGTCGCTGAACTAATTTTAAACAAGACAATATTGATTTAAAATCAACTTCTGCTCAAGGTGTTCAATATAAATATCATATAAAAAATCATTTTCATTAAACAAAAAAAATAACTTCGTGGATAAATATCTCCCAAATCCCACCAAAGCTCAAGGGTAAATTAATTTAATAATTATTCATATTCCAGATCACTTTAATAAAGTGATAAACAATCACGGAATATAACGAACTAGATTGTTTCTATGGAAACAGATAAATCTT
>JXXA01016435.1:0-10082 GCA_000956255.1 Anopheles punctulatus
TAGGTCATGCAAGAATTGCGTAAAATAATAATGTTTATTCGAAAGAACAATAAAATGCTTTTTAATAAAATGTTTATGCCAATCCTCTGGATTCGGGAGTGCATTTCGCGTGGTGCATTATGCATGATTTATAGAAATAAATATGGATAAACATGCCCACTATTTCGTTTGACGTTCATCACGGCATATTTGCCTAAATAATTGCGTTAATAAATTGTATATGCGAATTATATGAACCAGTAGTGTGTCTCCAACATCGTGTGCGCATTTTACAGTGTTTGTATCTTTATGAATTTTCCAGTGTTAGCTTGATAGTATGAGATGTGGTGAGTTTTCTGCACGTTAGACCCGTGAACAGGTATCGGTGTTTGGAATATGAAAGCATTCAAGCACCGTTGGTGTGGTGTGGCGTGGCGTATTAATTATGCAGGCGAGCAATGCTTGTTGCTGCACATAAATTGAATTTTACGTTCCACTAGGCACCAATACGATGTCGGGAAAACGGTCAAGAGGACAGGTGTGAATTGGATTGTACCTCTTGCCAATATTGCAATCAATTCCCCATACACAGAGAATGTGGGATGGACTAGGCTCGGAGTCTAAATGAAACTGATGTTAAATAAAAGGCTCTGCATTTGTGTACATCTGAATAGAAGACTACAAAAGCTGGGAGTTTGTTTAAGACCGGTAAGAAGGTGGAAATATAGATAAAGATTTTATGAACTATATTTGTTCAATAAAAATAAAAAGTATTATCAATCTTAATTGATTGTTTAGTTTCGTTGCGAAATTAAGCAACTTCCGAATGAAAATAAAGTTTTTTTTTTATTTTGGTTATAGCTTTCAAATGGTTCAAGAAAAGTATGTTCGTGTTTTTCAAAAGCATACATTTCTGCTTGGTGATTTAATGGTTTTATGTCGGATCTCTATGAATTTGTTCAACGCATTCTACATCCTGTAAATAATAAATCAGGCTTATGGTCAGGTGTTTTTTAGCTTTTGAAAATTAAAAATTCTTACATCTTTAAAACCAACATCTTAAGACAATTGGTAGCGCATGAAAATAACGCTGAGGGACCAGCGAGTGGTCTGTTTTCTTTAAATATCCGAGTGGTTTGGAAAAACGCATTCTGCGGTAAAGTGCTGTTCTTGTCCCTACAAAGCCATCGAGCATGAATCAGGAGGGACGGCCCGTTTGATGCTATTCTACTTGGACGGTGGTTGCCTGGCGTTGTTCTTTGGTTGACCACGAAATAATCGTATATTTTTACGACATACAAAGTTTACTTTCATTCGTTCGTTTTTCTACCGGTCTTGAGCTTTTATGGACCTTTGTTGATACGGTGAGATCAGTAGCTTTTGCTAAGGTCAGTCGAAATCTACTCAGATTTTAGTTTTCAGGATCAGGATCTTGAACGTGGCTGTGTTGCGACGAATAGCTTGCTCCCCTTTTAATCCTCAGTAGGTTGAATAAAACAAGCGAAACTTACTTCGACTTTACGATGCATCACGGCAACATCGTGGTTCCATGTTTAGTTGAAAATTTCTACAGGTTTGTTTTGTTTACAGACCATTTAAAAACTAGCAACAAATGAAACTAAACACTGCTGCGTAACAATGCTTTACAATTTTCCACGAAAAAGCATAAAAACCAACCATGCAGCGCTTGCTGCTGTTGAGTGCAGAAGGGTTTTTTTTCTTTAACAAATTTTTAACTATCCAACCCTTCCAAACATAAAGATATAATAGTCGTTGACCCAGCCATGGTATTTCTGCTTGCGTTTTATGTTTTCGACGGCTTTCACTTAGCTCTTTTCGAGTGCTTCTGCTTATGTTTAATTCATGCTGCTGTATGAATGCAGCAATAAAAGTCATACCACATCGTAATGGGGTTTCGGGTGGGAACGAGCAGTTTATAGGTTTGTAATGGCGTAGGTGGTCCATTTGATTTTATATTTCGTCAGAATTGTAATTTGTACTAGGTTTATGTGGCACGTTCTTTTATTTGCACTGTTTGTGTTAATACTACATGACTGAAGTGAAGTATATAGTTTTAGGTTTTCTTAGTGAAACATTTTAATGATATTTTTTATTCAAGTGCCCAGCATGTAAGATTCGTAATTTCAAGGTGCCCGTCCGTGTTTTTCGTATTTTGTTGCGTTTTTCTAGACTAAGCATAACAACAAACGCATCCAAGTGATCATAGTTTGATTTTTTAATAACCTCTGAGCAGGTAATTATTTTATTGAAGCTATCCATCCACGCGAAACTATCAATCCAGAATAAAAACCACAATTTTTTCAAGTGTTTTAAAATGGTCGTACCTACCTTAGTATATACACCAGCGCTACTTAATTCGTTTTCTATCACCATCACAATAATGCCGAACATTCCCATGACGAGGGCATAATCACTGATTCGCTTCCGCTTTTCGAACAGCGCTTTCCGCCGTCCTAACCGGTATCCTACATTCGGTTTGTGCTTCTGACCGGGGCCACCTTGTATCGTGCCGGGACCTTTGCAGACGCCGCCCCCCAGGCCTCGCTCCTCCATGTACCTGTGCGAATCGGTGACGAGCCCCGGGAGAGAAAGGGAGATTTAATTGAGGATCGAACATTTAAAGCTGTTTAAGCTCTTAAGGTTGCCACTTATGTAGCGAGGTTCATAAGTTTGTTTTTTATTTTCTTTTTCTATCGGGTGTTGCTGCATGTTGCGGATGTCTAAGCTGATTAACACTCACCTGGGATACTCTGAGTGTACGCCCACGAGCGCGATGCCAGCTTCTTCTGTGCATGCAGCCGATACTGTTTCCCGGTTACCGGCGCACGGTGTCTTCATCGAGCCGGGAATCGACAACGTGGACACAGGCTTTCGGAGCTGAACGAGGGGCGAAGAAGAGAAGAGAAAAAATGACACGTTAGCATTAGAATACGGGCCAAGCACAGCACGGTGTGGTTGTGTCGGTGAACATTCGGTATGCGCATCGCATCGCTAGGTATTTGCGTGGTGTTGGAAAAGCATTTACTGGTGAGTGAGCAAGTGAGGTTGGTGATATGTGTACGATGGGAGTGTTTCGGTTCCATACGGTGATATTCGCTAAAATGACGGACGTAGGATATAACCAACATTCTACAGTGTAAGCTAGTGATCTAATACGTATTCTGCGAAGCAAAATCAAACAAACAATGCAGCTAGAAGCAACAGCAACAACTAATATTTAATGAATTGAGAACTTAAACCGCTTCCAGTGAACGAGGTAGAAATGTTTTCAATCACGTACGTGCATGTATGCTCATCGGGGTAAAATTATATTTATGACTGAGGCAATGCAATGCAAAAAAAAAGACAGCTAGGAACAATTGAAAAGGCTCTAGTGGGATAAAGCGAGTTATAAAGCAGTGAATCACTGCATGAAATGATCACCGGAAATGGAATGGAAACGTGCTCAACAGCACGAATGAAAAACGCTGCTGTGCGATCGAGCTATACCGCTCGTACCGGCCATTTAAATTTCATTGCCGTTGTTTTTTGTGCAACGAATTTTTCATCCATATTTTTACCATTCCTTTACGGTACGGCACCGAGCATGATAAGATAAAACACGAAGGAAACAACACGATGGCACACGTTGCGCCGGGCGGTGGTTGAAAATGTGCACCGTGGTTAAGGGCGATCCTTGGGTCTTCCGTTTATAACGTCGTTAACAAAAACCATACCCGATCGGTTGCGGGCTGTGCGCAGTGACCATCGGATATTACGGATGACTGCAGCTCGCTGCAACCACAGCGTGAACCACATAACCTACAGTGGTAATTTTCCACCGGTGAATGGTGCATCATCCGTCATTTCGTTTTTTTTTGCAGCTTCCACTTCCGCCCCGAGAGAAAGTACTGGGAGTGTGTTGGAGGTGTTTGGACGGGGGATAAGGTTAACGCTTTACGCTTATTTCATGGCCAAAGGCCAAACGCAACGGTCATCCAGCATCCGGAGAATGCGGTTGGGCGGCTGACGACGAGACCGGTACAACATACATTTAATGTATGTTTGCTTTGAAAACTGATGATATACTACAGCTCTCATTCTAGTGAATACAGCTGCAAGTGGGAGTTTTGATAATAGAAATATTAACGCAAACAATGGTCTGTGAATGAATGCGTAGTTTTTTTTTCTATTGTTGGGATGTATTGGAAGAGGGATTGTGATTTCAAGCTGGGAGTATTTAGGACATTATATAATGCCACTGATGGTACCTTCAAGCATGTATGATTTGTTTAACGAAAAAAGGATAAACAACGTTAAATATAGGTTTCACTATGATCATAGTTTGACAATGAAAACCGATAATAAACAACTTTTGCAGTAATTTGTTAAATTACATTACACATATTCGACCATAAATACATCTAAACATATATTACGATACATTCATGATACGAAAACAATCATGAACTGTTACGTATCATGATGGTGATTTTGAACAGGTTTTGAACATTCCACAGCATACCAAGCTTTCACGACCACTACAACGATTACGATAAAAGTGTAGCCTTAATCTTAACAATGAGCTTTTTCACTCTTATCATGCGTGGTAATGGGATTGCAACTATTAAGAACTTCTCAAGAACATTTCACTTGAAACTAAACTCTAGATTTTATATGAAGGTGACATAATAAAAAAAAATGGTTTAAACATAGACTCTAGTTCAAGGAAAATATAGAGAGAAGTTGGCACTGTGTCTTTGCTATCGTATGCAAAATACTCTAAGTTTAAATTTAAATTTAAAGTGTAATCCTTACGTAAAATTACGTGTTCTCTACATGCCACAATAAACTACTCAACACTAAGGCACTACTAGAATCCGCCAGTATTCCCTGGAAATTATTCAAAAGATAAAAGATTTAAATGATTTAATATGTTTGCAGAAAATACTAAGATTTATAACATATTTACGGGATAAGGCGCAATTTACTAAGCCGCATATGGTATGGTTCAATAAGGAATACTTCTGAATTATATAATATTCTATAGAACTATCATTAGGTACTAATTACGGATTGTGGATGGTAACTAATTACGGATGTAATTATAAGATTATAAATGCATTCATCAAGAAAGGTACCAAGCATGAATGCTTCTTTGCTTGTTCTAGGCGAAAACAAAACTTTTATTATAGAAATAAAATAATGACGAAGCTATTAAGGCTGCTTAAAAACGTTTTAACTAGCAATGCAAAATGCACACATAAATATCCTACTTATTCTATTTAATCGAAAATGGAATATATAAAATGAATCTTGCTGAAGCTTCATTAAACTTTTTAGTAATATCACGTGCGGTTAAGTACGGTGGTGAACATTGAAAAATGCAGACACTTAAAGGCACAAAAGGCTTTACTAATACTTTACTTCAGTACACAGCATGATGTGAACATTAAATAATCATTATTCGGAAAAAATTGTCCACGTTCGCAGCATTAGCTCTTATTAGACGTAAGTGAAATGTTCATCAGTATAATGAGTGAAAGTATTGAAGCATAAAATGAAGACATTCGCACAACGGTAGCTTCCACTGATGGCCGCAGTTTAGCGGAACAGCGGTACGCTTAATATTGATGGTCACCGATTAACTGAAGAGAGAGAGAGAGAGGGACCTGTTTGGGGCATCTAATGTTGGCTAGGTTTAGGTCTACAATGCTGTGCGAACAACGCCGAAGACCGATTGAGTTAGCAAAAGTACCGTAAGTATCGGTACGGTTGCTTCGTTTGCTTTAGATTGGCATGCGCACCCAACCACTACCCATCGCGGCAGTGATTGTTGTGAGAGGAGGCGTGAGAATGACGAAACTTTCGGGGTGTTCGGCGGTGTATCGGGTGAATCTCAGCGAAATAAAAATAAAACATCCTTGCGCCTGGTCGTGCCGGCAGCACCGGGGGAAGGGTGTGCAGCATGATGTGGGTTGATGGAGAGAATTTATATTGAAATTCCTTGGGCTCACCAGCAGGATGCGACCCGTCCAACTTACCGCAGACGGTGGCGACCAGCAGAAGTAGCCACGCCGCGACGAAAGCAATCATAGAAATAGTGGAAAAGACAAAATGCCGGCACTCGGAAAAGCGGTATCATAAAGTGGCATTAGTGTGGTCGGAAAGTTCATGTTTCGATCTGCGTTAGAATGTGTGTGTGTGTAGAAGGGTGTAGAATGCAGGCTTGTTGTCTCGGAGTCCTCGGGCAAGTTTGTTTGTTTGTTTGTTTCAATGCTAACTTGCTCGTTTTGCTTGTTTCGACGGTCTTGAGTCGAATGGATATTGTACGTTTGTTTTTCGGGGTTTGTTTTTTTTCGCTTCCATACGCAGGGGTGTGTGACCATACACCGAGTCGGCCGCCAACAGCTTGTTGTTATTGAAATTGAGCGTGCTCGAGTGGTTGCGCACTGGAGCAAACGGTGGAACGACTTCCGCAGATCTTCCGTACAAGCAAGTGGCGTGCTCGTTGAGTAACAATTGCCGGTAGCTCAATCGGTTGCTTCCCGTATGTTATCCCTTTGCGTGTGTTTGGGACACTTGAACCCCTTGAGTGTGTATGCGTTGGCCCGCGAAGTGGTGGAAAATTTCATCATCTTCCAAAAACATTCGTTTCAATTATTAGCTGGATGTGTTTCTTAATTTTGTATGCTGGGAGTACGATTATTGCAGAGGAGTCCCAGCATAACAAACACAAGGATAAATCTACGTTGAGCGTCTCGCAACTATGCGATGTTTCATTTCCATCATCACGTTGCAAACCAAAGAATGAACCCAGAGCAGCAGAGTACAATGATGATTGCAAGCTTTGCTTTTTTCATGTCATTGGCCTCCTTTTTCATGTGAAAGCCTTTATTCTTTATTCTTTTGTTTTCGAAGATGTTCATTCGACTCCGCATTGTGCTTGTACCAATCCAAAGGAATGGCATATACACGAACGAAGGCACTTGTTTGTACGTTTTGCAAGACCGTTGTGAATGTACATAACTATTTCGGTTCTTTTCACCTAGATTTATTGTATTTTGATAATTTTTTACTTCCAGTCTGATATGTCAGAAAGCGTACAGTGAGTGTAATACTAACAAAAAAAAAAACTAACAAAAGTTAAATCTTCTTTAACAATCATCGATTTACGAGCAAATATATTTAAGTATATATTTATATAAATTTAAATAGCCACTATCATAAACACGTTTTAGTTTAAAAACTAAAGCCTTGCAAATGTTGATCGATTTTCGTTTTTTTCTTCTTTTTGTGTTCATTCTCCTCGTTAGTCATTCTCATAAGCATATTGAATGAAGACAGGCAAAATAAACTATGCGTACACTCTCTGACGGAGAAAAGAATAGAATTTCGTCCCGATGAGTGTAGCAAACTATTGTACAAATATTCAAATTATGCATCACATGTTTACCTATCGTTTGCCATCGTTGCGTATCTAGTTCATCCAAAGAGCAAGCAATTTTTGGTTTTGTTTTTGTTTAGCCATTCATTTCACAAATAAACATTTTAAACCAAAACTATATCTAGTTGCTAGATTGTTTTTGTGTTATCTCTGTAGAATTGATCATAGCACAAACTATACTCTTCATAGCAAAGCAGAAAAGGAGTATTCAACACGGAGCTGCTTGTGCACAAAATGTTCGCTCATTCCTACAATTGTCCTTTTCTATAGTTTGTATTGTAACGGAAACATATTTGTTAAGATCCACAGAGAAAGGATATTCATGATATTGGGCACATTCAGCAATATGTGAAAATGAAGTATCATCACCAAAGTCAGCCTATGGAAGAGTAGCAGAAGCACATCCAGTAAAGATTTTGTCTCGATGTTTGACCTACGGAATAATGCTGATCATTTTTCATCACACCACTTCTTCACCTCGTGGCACATCCTATAGTTCAAATCGCTTTCGTTCGGTTGTTTTCGAGCCGTTACGGGTAAGGAAGACTTTTTTTTTGTGCGGCTGTAAGCACTCCTTCTGGCAATGTCATGCTGAAACATTTCCTTCACGCCTTCCAGCTGAGATGGCTCCCGGAAATTAATGGGCAAACCAACGTCTCCATAAGTCTCGATGATAGTCTCGGGAAGGCGCGAATAACATCCTCTGATAATCGCAATTGATTGATTCGGGGATTGTGCTGATGCTGCACGTACTATCTATCATTTGTCGATGGGTTGGTGGCGTCTTCCAACTGATACGAAATTTCCGGTTTGACGCCAATAAAGATTTATGAACTGAGCTTGGCGCTTAATTTTTGATAGTTGTTTTCGCATCGTATTTGTATGGGCGTTGAACTCATACACCTTTGTGCCGGTTGTGTATGTTTTCATGACTATTTGCTTCTAGTATGTACTCAAGTGAAGATTTTTTTGTCCTTAAATACCATGACAACAAATTCATGAATTGTCATTGCTTGTTCAAAGACATAGTTTAAGTCTCAACTAATTTCTCAAACTTGATTAAAAGTACCCTAATTTAATGAATGCATAATACAAGTTAATACAGGGTCTTAATACTCCTGGTCAAAGCTTTAAGTATATTTGAATATTTTTTCTCTCTATTGAAAAACGTACCAGTTTAATTGAAATACATCATCAACAAACATAAATTGAATCGAAGTGAATAACAATTGAATAAATAAGTTTGTTAGCTGCCAATGATTTATGAAATAAATAAGAGACATAAAAGTCTAATGATACGAATGATTTGAAAAATTAAAAACGAAACTTTGTGAATTAAAGCAAGACGGTGTTTCATATTTCAGAGAATATTGCATAGTTAAACTTATCTTGTTCAATTAGCGTTCAAATCTGTTGTGATTATATTTTAAAACATTGTGTTATTTATATAGAAATACATAGACTGAAAATCCCAAACTTTGCTACAATTAAGCTTATTTCTTACAGTTAAACGATTGAACGTAAGCATTTAGAGAGCCAGTATTTATGGATCGTTCAGAGACAAGTATAAATTTTTTTATTAAATATGCCACAGCCCAAAACAGCGCCTTCGTTGATGAGCACATTCGTTTGTTTACTAAGCCAGCATAACCATCCAAGATGCGCAGTCGTAACGCCGAGCAACGATCCATTTTGGGGGCGATCGGCAACAAAGAAAAAGGCTCCCTGCAGAGATTAGTCGTTGATGAAACGTACGATGGTACGGTTTGAACCCCCTCGGAAATTGTAGTTTGAACTGGGGAAAAAGTTCAAAACGCATCTCACTGGGACAACGGGGGAAAAACGAACTGCCGGTTATGGGCACCGGAAGGACTGCTGATTTTTTCACCAACCGCTGATTTCGCTGGCTCTCTCTTGCTCTCATGGGAGCTTAGAAGTTTAATTTGAACTAATGGGCAGCGTTTAGTCGCGTTCGTGGCCCGGTGGTTGTATCATCGGTTGGCTATCGTGTCATGTGAGTATACGCGATGGGAAGGAAAAGTGGCACAAAGAAATTAGCATTTTATTTTCTTCGCCTCGAATGCTCGATTAAGCAAAATTCGTTCCGGCGCAAACGCCGGTACGAGCTACAGCCTTCGGGATGGAACGTGGATGCGGTATGTTTAATCTAGCGGCAATTTCCCGATAGTGCCCCCATGGTGGAAAGCGTTGGATAATTAAACGTAACTCCCGACACCCATTATCCACTTACAATCCTTTCGAGTAAGTATGGTTCGTTTCGTACCGTACCGGTCGGTGTGTCTATGGTGGAGAATAGTCCAGATAAGATAATCCCACTCGTATCTCGCATTTATGCGCGGCGCGGGTGTCATTGTTTTTACGGTGAAACATTACGATTGAAATTTTACAACTCAGAAATCCGTTGGAGGTAAGTAAATTTATCAACCGGTCGTAAGTAAGGCACTATTATGTTTCGTATGCATGATCAAGGCTTCGGAAAACAGGACAAAGAGGGATATGGTTGCTCGAACATTTTATTTGGTGCTCTCAATGGTCGAAAGTGTTTGAATGATGCAACGATAAGTTAGCCTGTGCAGACAATAACTGTTTATGTGTACCTCCTAAGTGTATATGTGTCAGGATCCTAAAAAAACAT
>JXXA01016436.1:0-26656 GCA_000956255.1 Anopheles punctulatus
GGAGAGTTTCCACCAACTAAGGAAACTAAGGTCTTGGGGGAACGATGGGATTAAGACGGTTTCATATAGAAGCATTTTTTTGCTCATCAGCGATAAAATGGTTTAGAAAGTAAGCATTTTCACTTTAGCCACTTATGGAAGTTCGCTGAAGGAAGGTGAAGCGGCTAGCGTAAACAAGAACATAAATAATAGTACACCATCTTCATCACTGCTCCTGGCGGACTCATCAAAGGGCTGATAATCTGTCAAACGATGCTGGTGGTGAAATTTCTCTGTTCCCAAACACTTCAGCTGCGTTTCGTCGTTGGTGCTGAGTGCGTGGTGCCAATTCGGCCCACGTATTCCATTAATATATTATCCAATATTCAACAGTACATGGCTTTCGGGAAACTTTTAACCGGAATGTTCCCGCACCCGGTCCCGTACCGCGGTGCGCCTTCCCTTTCGGGTGGGGCACACTCCAGCGTCGTGAGGAACGCACCAGCGCGTCCCGTGTTTTATCTTCCAGCGGTGAGCACTTTGGAGCTTAAGTTTTTTTTTTTGCTGTTGTTCTTATTAAACAAACCTCGTAACGGGGATGGAAAGCAGTTGGGGCTTACGACGGCCGGGCTGCAAGTGTGGTCGGGTAGCCATGAATAAGTAAGCTGCATTCAGCGCTGGCCCGAAATACCGACGAGCTTTGGGAGGCACTCGGCGTTCCCTTCTGGCCCAGCGGTGGGCATAAATGGTCCATAATCTAAAGCAGGAGCTGCTCCGATCCGCCGGCCCGCACGTTGCTGTGGCTTTTATGTCTGAAGGCTTTCAGGCTTTGCAGCAGCAGACGCTGCTGGCAGGACGTCCAAAGAATAGAATTTGATTGGAACGAATCACAATACAGGCGCGGGTTAGAATTATAACTCGAATCCTCTAATTCCTTAGCACACTTTATAACTAACTTTATAATATGTATCGAAGATGCCGTCCATCAACTTATGAATCTATTTTTGCAGTTGAGTTCTGATGTAAGAGATATTAAAAAATGTTAAATGTTAATATTGAATTAAAAAAACCGATGCTCTGGTAAGAGATTATCGTGCTCGGCAATTGGCTCTAACGTGGTAGAATAGAAAGCATCGGGATTGTCCTGGAAGTGGGCACGCTGAGTGGTTAAAAACTAAGTGGCCCCGGGGAAAATGTGGCATAAATAATGGCAGTTACAAAACCATGAAAATGGTAAACAGGGTTGCGTTTCGGTGAATAAATGATGATCAGATCCCGTGCATCACGATTAGGGTCATGCGGTTGTGGGAAGTTTTTCCTCTTTGTTTCGGTGCTGAAATGGGCGTCCAACTAGAGCCCTGGAGGGAATGTTGTGTTTTTTGTTTTCAAGTGAGCTTTCGTATGTGTGCCTGACCCATAGCGGTAAGGTTAAGGTGTGGTTAAGACTTGCTGTTTGCTTAATTAAGGTATCGTGTCGTTTTCACGATGCTAAAATGTAGTGCAAGTTTTCGGATTGATAACCCCTGCAACCAGTTGATCCACCACGGTATGGTGCCTGCGGTTTCGGTAAGAAAGAGGACTCGTCTGATTCTTCTGCTCACAGCCGGAAGCGGTTAAAAAGTAGCCATTCATGGGCTAATAAGTGCACGTGCTTTGGTATTTTTACCACCGAGGAACTCGGACCACTTGCTGGTTTATTAAATAAGCTATTCTGTATACTGTCTGTCAAGAGTAGGATAATTTGATTGAATCTCGATTTTTCCAGCAGCAGGTCGTTCACCTAGAATTCCAGGCCAGAATAAACAACTTGTAAAGGTTGCGATTAATAGACACGGGAGGATCTACGTACGTGCGTTTGGCCAACGACCCATCGGCGATGTAGGTCTGTACCGCGCTTGATATTATTTGTCTTTATAGACAATCTATAATCGCCTCCAGCTTGTGAAAACGGAATGGATGGAATTCACGGCCAGCTGCCAACCGAAATCGCTACGCCTGCTGTGACTGGTTGGATTCTAGTAAACGAATAACCATTAGCAAAGATAACGTACGCGTCCACGGTGCGACTTCGACGAGCATGTGCGTTGCTATAGACCCAGTCGTTTCAATTGAAGTGCACTTCGATCCGGGCTGCTGTCGGATAGTGCCTCAATCACGCTGAAAATGAACCCGAGTCTCCACCGGGTTCCGAATTCGATTAAGCAACAGCTTTGTTTTCGAATTATTTTCCCAGCGACCCAGGTCCAGGGCTTATCACGGACAAGCAAACAGCGCAACGGCGAATTGGGCCGGCCATTCGCCAGGGTGCAACGTACGCTACTGCCAAACTGGCAAACAAATGGCTCGCAAATCGGAATCAAGCGATGGGAGAATGGGCACGCATGATCTGACCTGATCCGCCGCAGCGGTCCTCGCATAGCATGTGACATCCTTTCACCGGCAGCTGTGATGGATAAAGGAATTTTCAAACACACACACACACAAAACATCCATCCCGGCACTGAAAAACAGAACTGAGCACCCGAATACGATAATTTGTCAGCTCCAGAATAGGTAGCTTATTTCTGACTGCTACGATCTGAGCTCCACGCCGCAGTCAGATGAATATCCCAGGACCACTATAGGAGTGCAGCTTCGTCGAACTATTTGCGTCAATAATGCGTTCTTTGTGTAATAACAGCAGGTAGCTTCAATTCCGTGCTCTTGAGTTAAGTTTTTTTTATGTACAGAAGATGATGAGAATGTACAGAAGAAGATGAGTGATATGATAATATGCAATGAAAACCTGGCCTGCCCTGACAGTGGAAGTTTGGTTAGCAAATATCTGATACTTCTTTCGGATGTTTCTGTTGTAAGTAGACATTATATCGTTTTATGTTTGACCCAAACTGAAACTTTCTCATAATGATTGTAAATATAATTGTAAAAGAACACAGCCGTACAAACTGACCTATCTGACTTAAGCTCTTTTGAGAGAAAAATTGACGCAAAGTTTTGTGAGCTGACCATACACAAAATAAAACGGGAGCTGTAACCAGCTTTCGGGGTTGCAGAATTGCCCTGGATCGAGAGAAACTCGACTTACTAGTAGAAGCATAGTAGATCATTAATCTTCTTCGCACATCGCGATGTCAGTGGCAGTTGTCTGCTCAGTGTTTATTAGTCAATGGCGCTTCGCAAGACATATCGAAACGTCAACGATTGCAATAAGCAGACTTACATCCAGGGAGAGTGAATACGTTGCTCTAATATGCAAACGTGGTAAATATAGCCTTCGTGTTTTTGTGCTCACTATTTTTTTTTTATTTCGTCGCTTGTTCGATATGGATGGTAAAGTGCTTCTCTTTAGCATCGCTGTTTTTATTCAATATGGCGCGAACAGTAGAGGCAGAGGCATCTGCTTTAATTTAGAACTTTAATAGAGAACGGTTATAAGTTGCAAACTGAAACTCAGGATATATTCTTTACAGATACAGACAATCTTTAACGTATCAACTTAAATACACGTCCATGCTCTTCTCTTAGTTACAATCTGGGTTAAAAATTGCATTTCAATACTCGACCATCGCCGTGCGGTGCGGATATGCAAACAAAAATCCATCACAAGTTGTGTTTGCCGTTTCCGGTTGCGCCCTCCGCTTTCGTTACCTAAACTGAGCACTGTCATATGCTTTGTTGGCATCTGTGTACCTTCAATACGGTTTCAGGGTGAGTTGAAGGGAAATTGAAAACAAACATTCATGCTGTGCATGCCAGGATCGGCAAATTTTTCCACAAAAAATGGAACATTTTGCGCTACCCGATTGTAAGACATGTTTAATGATTCATAAACAAAAAGGCTCTACTATGTAGGTTTTGTAATTTTAGTTGTTTTCTCAGTTGCTTCAATAATAGAACAACGATTGTGAGCTGCATTACATGAGAGTTTGTAAAAAACCACCAGTCAGCACGTATAACATAAATATTAATATTTTGTAACACCATATGAGACGTATTTGACATATTTATTGAAATAAAAAAGTAAATAATAAAGCCATGCCGAAGCGAATGACACTGCAGTTGGGAACGAAAGAGAAAATTAAGAAAAAAAGTGTAACCGGGAAATGGTACGATTGCGAGTGGAGCCCACAAACGCCCACACCGTTTAAATATTTATTTATGCGGATTGCGATGAGAAGGAAAGATGGATGTTCTACTGCTGTAGTGGAACAGTGATGTATTTTATGCTGCAAATTTGGGTTGTTGCATAGTTAGCTCTAGCGTTAGACGTTCTCACTCGTCTAATCGGCGAAAATATTTTCGATAACTAATGCAGCTCTAGTGGCGTTCGGTTACTTCTCGGAGCGTTAGCAAATCCATCCTAAATATCCTATGAGACCGGAGTTCGACGAGCCTGAGATCCATTGAAATTAGATAACAAATTATTTATTTTTGATTTGCTCACACATATCCCCGGAGTCCGAATGCCAAATTTGGCACCTCCACAGGTGCCGAATTCCAATGGTTTTATCGCATAAAAAAGGGAGAAAAAAAAACTGCCGCCGAAATCAACGCCCAATCGATAGCGGTTGCGATTCATCTTCATGGCACTGCTCGTGACCGCCTGATTGCACGCTTCATCAATCAAGGCGAACTGAAACCTTCCCTAGCGCACCGCTGCAGCGGTTGGAACGGTCGTGATGGATTGCACAGCAGGGCTGATTGCCCTTTTCTACTTTCTTTTCTCGTTTCACTGGCCTCCGCTTGTTGTTGTTGGCTATTTTTCCGGCCCAAAGAGATTCGGACGCGCCAGATTCCTGTGAGGAAACCTCGGTGGAATGCGGGCCTGTTGAATTTTCATGAACAATTCCTTGGAGAACGAAAATGGGCAAGTGATGCGAGACAGAGGTAGTACGGCAGCGTAGGCGAAGTACCGAAATAATGTGGTAGAATGTTTTTCAAGAAACATGAATTCGTATAGTTTTGAAGAGTGGCTAAATGCTTCAACGTACAACACAATTTTTTAACATTTTTATTATTAAGGCTATGTAGTGCTCATCAACATGATGGACTTTCCATACACAAACTCCATGGGCTAACAATGTCCAAAATGGTAGATGTTTTAAAGTGGCAGTTGTCCATACAGAATCGAGGAGCGGTTTTAAGGAGCGATCCAGCTTTTAATTTTTAAATCTGAAACTGAATCATTTTCGGGGTGAAAATTTATTAACTCCACAAAGTGTTTTCATTGGCAGTTCTGTTGTTTATAAAGTGTCATTTCTGTCATGGAGGATAGTGTAGATGTTTATAATCATAAACGACGATCTGTGTTGCTCGATGAAACACATTTACCTTATCCATGCGTCTATTATGATGTTCAACCGTTGAGTGGAAGGTTTGTCTGAAGGTTTCTATTGTTTTCCGTCTAGTCGCCAATGACTGGCATTACCAATTTAGCGCACACGTTCGGCAACTGTACCAGATAAGATCCGTGACAAACAACACGGCGCAAAAACTGAAAACCATAATTCTATAAATGAAGAAACCGTTTCATCCCACCGGCTTCTCTGCGACACCGAGTGAGCGTTCCATTTCCTGCTGAGCAATCACTTTCCCGCCAAACGTTGATGATTCATGAATTTATGTGTTTGTTTGCTTGTTTATACTCGCAAATACTTGCGCTAGGCTTCGGTTGGGCAAAGGAAGGATGTACAGCTTCATAAAAAAGGCAACCGTTTTGCTGCGGTCTTCGTTTGTTCTTCTCATGATATTCGCTTGAAAGAGTGCCGTTGATACTGATGTTTTGATTCGCTGTTGGGTTTTGATTTGTGAAGACGTATCAATGAATTTTCACAAAAAAGAAGCGCTGCCGTGGCTGCGCGAGTCTGGGTGAAAATAATGAAATGTGCTTCGTTTCGGTACGGGAAGCTTCGGTGAAGGCTGTGGAGGGATGCCTTGCACGCAGCTCCTCAGCAAGGCTGGGCATAAATGTCGTGGAAGATCAAACGGTGGAGCTGACAGTCAACCTTTCCGCCATTGCAGGAACTTCTAAACTTCCGGCATTCGGGGTGAAGTGATGCATGTGAAGATGCGACGCATGCGGCACAGAGCCGGTTAAAACAAGAGCTCACTTCAATATGTGTGTGTGTGTGTGTTTTTTTTTTTTAATTCATTCTCTATCTGTCTCACCACCAGAGGGTAAGCAATTCCTCGCGGGGACGTTTCCAACAATCCGACCAGCGGCGAGGAAGTCGTTCCCAGCTGGGGAAGTTTGACGAACAAGTTATTGATTCTGACGTTCGCTGCCGGGGGACGTTACACTCACCAGATTCACCGGCAGCGTCGACGGTTTTCGGGCATGGTTTGCATGTCGGAAGTAGCGCCATTTTTTTGTTCTCGTCCTGTTCATTACGGAGCCTGGTAGCTGCTTCAGGCAGACGAGCATGATGAGCCCATTGTAGGCAGGATGTGTTCGGATGGTGCCCTGATGTAAACTTTAATTACTCTTCCGGCACTTGCAGGAATTCGCTCCGAAAAAAAACCAAGTATGTTAGGCTTCTTCTACGAGACCCCGTTCGCTGTCTGAAAGACTGGATTCGAGTAGAATCTGCACAGACACTTCTGGTGGGATCGATTAATGTATAAAACACAGGAGCAAAGTATCGATACGTACGGGGATAACTTGCAGTGTTCATGATGGCAGAATTTACACATTTTTGCCATTTTGTCGTTTTAAAAGTTATTATGTACAGAAGAAGTAAGAATTGCGAACTTATTACCCGAAAAACCATCCAAAAGGTTATACCTTTTAAACCCTCAGGCAATGCGTTTGATTTGTGTGATATATTATGAATCCCGGAACGTAAGTATAAGGAAGCCATTTTAATATCTTCAGTGGGTACGGTGTGCTTACGAGACTCCGAACGCTTACCTGTACTATTTATAGCCTTTTTTATGATTCAGCTTTCCCGCTTCCCCGTCCGGTACTCCGCTCCGTCCCATCGATCTATTAGAATGATGGCTTTGGAAAGCAATAACCATTAGGATGTTGCCGGAGGCGTCTTACTTTGCATCGTGGATGAAGACCATATTTTTCATACCTTCTTTCATCTTTCGTCGGCTTAGAAAGGGCCAGGGGATTTCGGTAAAGTGTGAAGACGCGGGGCTGGTGACATAGTGGCCGGTCGACATGGTGCCCTAGTGAGGGCATCTGTACCGGTTCCCGTGCAAAACTGACGCAGAACAAGTAACGAACCCAGCGGAAACGTTTGCCGCATGTTGACACCACCGGAGGGGCATGGTCATAAACTTTGCAAACTTGTGATGGGCGCATTTTTTTTTGTCGAATGTTAACAACCCTATCCAGTGAGCGAATATTTCACAATTTCGGCATGAACAGGGTAGATGTCCTGGAGGGATGATTCATTTCGGGCAGGCAAATAAAATATGAATGAGGCGTAACGATTAAAATCTCGTCAGCTTAACATCAGCAGCGGGTCATTTCTTTCATAGGCACTTTTGTCCCCTTCCCTCCCTCCCCTCCCGCACCGGGCGGCGGAATGGAAGGAATTTTTGCTTAATTGAATATTCTATTTTCGAGTATCCTTCCCCGTTCGGTAACATTCTTCGCTGTTTAGCTAGCAGCGGAATGTTGAGCTGGCTCCTCTGCTGCCTCAACCGCATGCAGTTGAGCTCGCAGCATTGCATTCCGATCACCAGCAACGGGTTTCGCATAGAATGAGTTCAAATTATGCTGATGTCGGATTGTAGCAACCGATGCAGTTTTGTAGCGTAATAACGTGTCATGCGAAACTATCGCAGCGCTCCAGGCTAAAGGTCTGGAAATGAAATTTCAAAAGAATTTCTGACCATAACCTCCTCCATCAAGCGGACTGTGGAGAGCTTTCCCAGAAATAGTGACAGCACTGTTTGGAGAGTTTATTTGCGAAGTTGAATAAAGCCTGCTGCACGGCTGGCTCCTAGCTGGGGGGCAAAATAGGCTTGGTTTTTTTTTGCTACCTACACTGACAAACTGACACTCAGCATCAGCAACAGGTTGCACTGTACGCAGCAAACAAGGAACTAAGTCGTATCACTCCTAGGTCCGTTTATACCCCAGATTAGTCCGTGACGAACGTTTTGACAGCTCTCAGCAGCACGAAGCAGAAGACCGCTGCGATTTTAAAACAAATTCGTTTTGAATACTTCGATCGTATCGAACATATGGAAAATCAATTTAAACCCGGTTTTTCTTAAATATTTTCTAGATTAGGATTGTGCAATGCAAGTTGTTGCGGTGCCAACGATAGGGTCGAATTTAGCTCGAAATTATTGCTATTGTTAGACCCGTTGTCTGGAACAGTTTTATTGAAAATAAACGTACACATTTTGGAATGGCCTTATGGACAAAACCATCGATAAGCTTATGTTATAAAACCCAGAAAAAACCTGTAAGAAGTTATTTAAAAAGCAAGTGATTTTTTTATAATAGAACCAAAATCTGCATCTTCCCACGAATGGCTTTCACCAACACATGTCATTCTGTATCAAACTTTTTTGTTTAGTACATAAGCCTGGGTATCACAGCTGATCAGGTAACAATTTCCGTTATCATTTCGATCTTGGTTCTTACACGCTGCTGCAGCGATATTGGTCAACCCGCGTGTGTGTATTGGTCAGCCCGTCGCTATCACGACGATTTCTCCCTGGGCTAGCAGGCTAACAGCTAGTTCTTACTCAGTTTGCAAGCAACTCCACTACTACTGCTCCAAACTACTACCGCTGGAACGTGCACAAACACCAACACTATAAGCTGACGGCGTAAGCTGAAGCATGCCAAATACGAAGCAGGGACATTGTGTGCGCGAAAGAGAAAGCGGCGATGGTGGAGACGATGTGAAAATGAGCGTTGAATTATCACGATCAATTTCACCTGATATGCCCCGAAATCTGCCCCCCCCTGGCAGTGATGGCGTGGTAATAAATTGTTCGTATCGGGTACCGGCGGTGGTTGCTGCCACGTTGACAAATGTGTCCCGGTTACGTCAAAGTTTTGTGTGTGTTTTTTTATTCGTGTTTGGCTTTTGGTTTTGTTTTCGCTTGCCTGCCGTGCTCGTCCGCTTTAGCTATGAATCGAATTTATTGTTGCCTCAGCACCGGATTGAGATATTGAACTATGACCGGGTGATTTGATTAATCACTCGCTCCGCCTGTCATAACCAATCATCGCTGGGCCTAGGGGGGGGATTGCCTGACAGCTCCGGTTGCGTCTGCCACTGACACGGCCAGTGGAGAAGCGAACGAGAATGCAAGTATTTTTTTTATTTTATTTAAAATAAAAACGAAAGGTTTTAAGCTTAAAGAGTGTACTCGTGGTGTCTGCCGCAGCAGCCCCGCCTTGCCCGTTTGCCGAAGGGATTTGCGCGCAAATATTGGCTTTTTCGCACCGTTCGATCGAAATTCGGTTTACTTTATCGGCAAAAAGTGATCGAATAAATTAGATTTAAAGCAAGCCCGCGTCGGGCTGACTGACGGAACGGCTCATTGCAAACATTTGGCAGCGTCGCGCAACGCCCGGCGCGGTTCGATCGAATTATGTCAACAGGCATGGGGCCATCGCCATTGACAACGCGTGATAAGCGCGGATGGAATTACTAGCGCACGCCGGCAATCAAAAGCACATCAATCAACTATCCGGGTGCGAGGTTTATTTTTTCATACCGGACCGTCAGCCACCTTCCCGGCAGGCGGGACACAAACACAAAGATAGAGATCGGCCGGATGCAATCGACGCCGCGCCCTGGAATGATCCCATTTGTCATATAAAAAAGCAGCGATTCCCAGCATCTGGCGGTGGCTGCAGAGCAAACCGTTTTACCTTGCACGAGGCCGGGAGAATCCCTCCCCTCCACCCCTTTTCCCCGTGAAAAGGGTGAACATATCGAAGCGTAGAAATAAACTAAACCACCGGCTGACGCTTCTTTTGGTGTGGGACGACATTATTTTATGTATTCCGGCGAGGGCGTTTCTTCTGATCGGCTCAGCAGCTTAGAGTTGGCTTAAGCAGTGTTGGAATGTAGTATTTATAGAACTTTGTTTGATGTCTTTTATATGGTAGGAACATCGCCATCGTGACTATGCAGAATCTGCGTGGGGAAAACTGAAAGCAAATGAATTCCAGCACAATAATAATTGTAGCTGGAAATCTGACGTATATTTTTGTATTTTAAACATCAACGGTTGAAATATTTTTATGCATTGTTTGCTTCCGAAGGACTTGGCGCTATACTTGATTGGTGCCCTGTCTAGAACAGATGTCTACAACGCCTAGTTTGGCCTAGGAACAGGCAGCTGGATGGTCGAGTTTTTACAGTATCAAGCCATTTTGATCTGGAAGCAGCTGCGTTAGGTCTTTGCAATGAAAATTCCAACTTACCATTGTTGCCGGCCTTCAAGGAACTTCACTAGTACTGAGGAATTCACTTGCTAACAGCGATGAATTAGTTTCAACGAATAAAATTTCACTTGAGTATCCGAGTCGAAGGAGCTTTATTTTAAAAAAATTGTATGGCTATCTACATGAAATTCAGCGCATAAATCAGTATCACCTTTCTTGTCACGATGGTTGACATAAAGAATTGCTTGGAAAGGATGTTTCCCACTGGCCTGACTCTGTTAACCTTGTGCAGGAAGTCTCGAATCCTTTATCCCGACCGGACCGATGGGAGATTGAACGCTGCTAACCCACCACAGTTTGGACGTCTCCGCATGCGGATGGGCGAAATGGACGTTAAGAGACGTCCGGTGTCATTCAACCACGACCAGGGCACCGCTGACCGTCGAAGATGTAGGATACCATTTAAAGCGCTCGTGGTTATGGCCGTCACAGACTGCCAATTCTAACATTCTGTTAGTGTTTGCAAACAGTGAAAAGCTATCCGCTCTTGTACGTCAGCGATTCTAAGGTTCTTCTACTATTACCAGGTAATTATGTCTTAACAGTCCTCCTCGACGGTTGTGCGGTTAGAAAATTTACAAAATAAGGTGCCTCGAGGTGCCTTGGAAGTGTAACTTAAGTCTGAACTTGAAACACTGGAGTACAGGAGATGTGTCATTTGTTCTGTGGCTGTTACTTAGTCCTTTATGGAGGTCGTGTGTGCGTGTGTTAAAGGTTGTTAAAGGAATGCAAGACTAAGAGCGTCCAACGTCGGCTGGACACTTGTACTAGGGGAAAAAAGAAGTAAATAAGTAAATAAAAACAGCAATTCCGCAGGTCCTTAACGCGAAAGAACGAGAATAAGAACAAGAAGCACAAGAAGAAGCAGAACCTGTCTCAGCATCTTCTTCGAATCGAGTACGTCCCTAAAATAATAGCCTGCGTGCTTCTGGCTGCCGTTGGAAGGAAACAATCAAACAGACACCATTTCCGGGGAAATTATTTACGCTCCTTGCGGCTCCTTGAGCCCGAATTGTCCAAGGCAAATGCGCAAATTGAATCGACCGTCCCGGTGCTCTAAAATAGCCGGCAACGGCCTGCACCTCAGGCTTTTTGCTGCGTGCATGTGTGTGTGTGTGTGTCGGGTACTACTGCTGCCCAGAGCAGGACGGACGGAAGCGGCGTGCTAACACAATTGCTCGGATTGAATTACGGTTCGAATGATTGGTTGCTCGATTTGTGATGTGCGGTTGGACGCTGCCGGGACGCTTGCCAGGGGGTTCCCATTCAGCGGCAGAATTTCCTCTTTTATTTAATTTTTTTCTCCCTCTTCATTGCAGCGAACTTCTTCCCCGGCAGCTTCCGGTGCGAATGGGAAACTTTTCCGGTCAGTAGTTTGCTCGGGATGATTGCTTTTTGTTTGGGGCCATTGATGCTGTCCCGGCGATGGCGTTTGATGGGAGGGCACGTTTCATGTTCACCCGGTAACAGTAAAAAAAAAGGGAACGAACGTCCGCTTCGTGCAATACATAGCCACGCACACATGTCCCAGAAGAAAAACAAATCTTAACCTAAGAAAGGCAAAACCCCGGTCGAGTGGTTCTTCCCAGAAATTCAAATTGCGTTCACCACCAGCACGGCCTGCGGCGCCGGCATCTTGAAGAGTGCGCAACCGATTTTTTAATCGTCTCTGGATTCAAACAACAGAGATACCTCGCACCCATTCCCGGTTTGATCCTAGTGAAAGCACGCTAAGCCGGAAAAGGATCCGTTTCTCCCGGGCGTGGAGGGGCCCACAAGTGGGAAGAGGGAAAACCCACAAGAGAAAGCCCACACGCCCTCGTGCACATACTACAGCGGGCAGCTTTTCCTTCGGCCTGATCACAAAGCGGTAATCGGCGTCCCTTAAGCAGCGAAAGCAAGCGAGATTTTACCAGCAAGAATATCAAACCGACTAAAATGTGACACCAGCGATGGGAAGCACACGCAAACGCAACCGGGTTTGGTACTCGTGCGCTTCGCCTGCTGCCCCGAGAAACGCACCGGAGCAGCTGGTACCCGGGTTACTTTTTGTTAAGTAGCCTGGCAGCGGAATGGTAAGCTTTTAGCCACGGGTAAATAAAGTGCTCGACTAAATCCACTAAGAGATTTGGCCGTACAATCGACGTGGAAGATTGGGCGAAAGTAGTGAAAGACAAAAAAAAATCTTGATGCACCAGCTCGAAGCTTAGCGATAACTTTGTAGTTACTATGGCTCTTTCAGGACACACAAAAGTGAAATTATTCTTCCAGTGCCCGTGCCGTTTGGTTGAGGGTAATGAATATTCTTGAAGTATGAAGCGCAGTAATTAATCCTAGAACTATTGCCATATAGGAACTCATCCTAGAACTAAAGCTACAGAGCTATGCATCGGAACTACTGGAGAGTTTTCTAGGAAATCATCTCCTAGGACGTGGACTGCTTGGAACCTATGCAGCAATAAAAAAGTGCCATTTAAAAAAAAATGGCTCAATTTTTTTCTATGAATCGTTGGAAGTTTTTGCAAGCAAGTATGAGATTGAAGTCGTACTATTACTTCAACGTTCAGAGAATTATAACGAACGCCACAGACGAGTAAAACATGTCTCGGAAATATTCTAAATGCAATGCCGATGGTATGGTACGTATTTAACCTCACGATTAATTATTGAATTACTTATGAGTAACAAATAAAATGAAGCATATTTTACATGCCGTTTCTCTATCAATAGAGAAGACCTGTCAGGTTGCCTGTTTGACACTTGACAGTACCGCATTTGACACTACCGCCACATAGTACATCAATAAGACATGTCAGTTGAGATGCAATAAATAAATGTGAATATAAATAGGCATTAGAAAAGAGAAGCTGGAGGTGTAGCATCACCAACCTGCACATTTTGCTATTTAATTTCTGTATTTAACAATCTTACCAGCTAGAACTATAATTAACTGACTGCTGATTACCGTGGTGTACATGTATTTGAGCAAGTTTTTTTTTTCTTCGCTGCGTGCCCTTACGCTCATTTACTCCTCCGTTTTGTGAACATGTGGTCGCTGCATTTGAGGTAGCTTCTCCCCGTGATGCGCCACAAGCACCCTTGACATAATTTGTACTCTCCAGGCCGAGCCATTAAAATAACACCACTCATCTCACCTGGTGGCTTGGAGGGCTTTCAATTAATTTATGCAAAGTTGTGCATTTCGTGCCAGCTAGATGTAAGTAAACGGCAACATCAGGTGCAAAAGCAACAATTGCTGCGGTGGAAAAAAAAGACCTTTAAGCGCGCTTCCGACGGTTTTCCGTTCGTACCGGCGGTGTTCTGCCCTTTCGGATAGTGTCTCGATTGGGACGTTATGTACCTGCTGGTTTGCGGAGGACGTTCGGGTGCTGCTGGTCGTTATTTCATACTGAACGCCTTTCGACGGATTGAATAAATTAAAGCGTTCGGAAGCGTTTTGTTCACATGTTGCTGTGACCTCCGTTCGTCCCAAGGTCTGCAGAGCAGTAGTAACGCCACCATTAATTTTGGTTTTGCTTTTCTGGCACCATTTCTTCGTACGATGTGCTGTGGAGGAAAACCTTAAATCCATCTATTTCGAGCGTCCGTTGTTGCGTAGTTTGTGCTTATTTATTCACGACAAGTTTGAATAATAAAACCGTATAAATGGCCAGTACCTTCGCCGAGGCTCGCCGCACAAAAGCCCTTTACTGTGCGGGGCCTTAATGTTTCTATTTTTTTTTGTGAACCCTACCGCGCGCTGCCAGTTTGTTGGGGCTTTGTACATGAATGAAATACACACTGAAATGAGCCCTCTGGCCGTGCTGATGATGGGAATGTTTGCGATATGATGGCAATATTTAATCCTTTTTTGGTAGGTGAAAAATAAAGCGAACAATGTCCAAAACAACGCACTGCATGCCTGCAGGCTGAGGTATTTCGGATGGTCGAACGAAAATTACACCTCCACGCTAGGGAAGCAAAATGCCCTCCGATGGACGTGCGCTTTGCTCAGGCCGCTCTTTACAGCGTACGCATTCGCGAACGGATTTGAGCGAAGCGAAATTGAAGTAATTAATCCACTCGCCGGAGACTTGGCCAGCGGCAGCCAAACGACTGATCCATCAGGAGACTCAAATTCGTAATGGCTTTCGGGAAGCCATAGCACAAAAAGAGAAATAGCGAAGCGGAAAGACAACAGAGCATTCCATTTAAATTAGACATTGTTTGCAAAGAAGTCTATAGCGAAGATGCGATGGCCCCACCGAAGGCGACATGAGTCAACAATATCGGATGGAAAGCGATGGAGCTGTAAAAATGCAATTTGGAAAATTAAATTACTGCTCACCATTAATGTCGTTGATTTGTCCAGGCGGTGAACGAAGCAGGCGGAACTACGAAGCGCAAAATGTGCCAAGAGGAGTGAAAACGTACAATGTGTGGGTATTGAAACTAAAAACAAAAAAAAAACAAAAAAACACAGCGTTGGTTTAAAGCAATATAATCAAATGAAAGCACCAAGCAAGGACAAAACAAATATAAAGCCTTAAGGACTGACACTTAGCTTAAACAGTTTTTTTGTGTTGAATTGTAAGGTATAAGTGAACTAAAATAAAGACGTAACGAGAGCCCTGGGAGGGAAGAAAACGTAACATTGAGTGTAGAGAGCACGAGAGAATAGGTGAGACATAACCTCTCTTTTTATTGTCAACTAAAGTTGAAATTATTTTCTAGAACTCATCCTCAAACACTTTTTAATAGTTAATGATAGTCCATGAACGCTTCCTGCTGGAGGATAAAAGCGAAACTAATTAATTATTCCAACCCAAGTTCGCTGGACGATGACGAACTATTAATGATGTTAGTGCTGGTAGCGCATGAAGTGGGTTGTGTTTCTACAGAATGGGGATTTTCTTCTAGCTTACGGCAAGCAACTAACACAATATGATAGTTCCATTGCGCTCAGTAGGAATTATAGTACAATTATAAAAACAGCTACAAAGAGGAACCTTGACTGGAGTCCTCCTCAAGTGTGTCTGGTGGTAAGCCAAACAAATGAAGTAAAACATACTTCTTTATGCGCACGAAAGACCGAGGAGTGTCTGTTTCTTTTCGCGATCGACCACCTCCCTAACCTCACTTCATGTTGAATTCTGCAGCTATTGTCCCTATTGTACTCACGCTTAACGCCGTATTGTGGAGAACCAGGCGCGATAACAATGAAAAATCGCTGTTTTCGCTCGCTTTTATTCGATTAATTTGGATTATCACTTATGTTGTAATGTTGGCCGCACCTGTTGGCAGCCTGTTCAACGCTCGAGCCGCTCGAACCGTGTCGGTAATCATTTCCATTGCAACGAAGGTAAATTTAGGCCCCTCGCTTTACCTTTAGCAGCAGGATGAAAGCTATTTTTGGCACGGAGCGACACGAAACGGAAGTGAAGCGTACATTAGCAGCTCTTGCCTTGCTATGTTCTGGGAATGTGCTTGGTCGTAGGAGGTGAACTTCTTTCGCCGCAAAGCGCGGGAAAACTTGCGAGGAAGTTTGCATGCTTGGGACGATGTTCAACATCAGTTTTTACTGTAAAGTCCAGCAAGATGCTTACGGCTAGGGCCGGATAACCATTAAACAGCTATGGCCGAGACCGCTTCCAATCGAGGAGCGTCATAAAAATCGCAACAGGAATTGAAACGTCAAGTCACCACCCTCTCTCCTGTCATCGGATCATCGACCTGGATCAACGCTCCCGGGTAACGCTCGGCTCACGTCCGTCATGCAACACGTTGCCAGCCAGTTTAGTGCCACGTCAAACGGTTCGCCGTACAGGTCTAGCGAAACCGCCGACAGCAGTCGCTCGATTACGACCTGCGGAGCTAGACTTTACCATAAATAAACCTCAATCATTGCAGCGCACGGCGCACCACGGCTGCGGCGCCAGCAACAATGGTAAACAATAAACAAAATCAACCGACAACAGCGCCCGTCAGGGGCGAGAACCTGAACCTGACAGCTGACGGACCGTCTTCAAGTGCGCGCGATCGATCGGGAGCGGTGGCGTGAGTGAGGAGCTGGGGCCGGTCGACACCCGTGCCACTTAGCCGTTTCCCCCTTTGTTGACACACGGTAAAAAACATCGATACTGCTTCCGCTCTGAGCCTCGGAGCGGCTGGCGTGCAGGACGGATTCGGGCTAACACCCGATAGCGACACGGCTGTACAAAGTTTTTCTGCCCTAATCTTTATGAAGTACGTGCGAAATGGGCTATTTCCGGAGAGCTTCCGGACGGCGGAGTTCCGCTGGTAAGCTGTCACAGATCGGTTCGCGCCGTCGACATTTCTGCTGGGGATCGGAGACAACCATCTATTGCGCGTAGTGCAAATTAGCTCCATCGGCCATTGGCTCAGTGGAAGTAATTTTTTTTTGTGTGTGACACAAAACCCAATGTGCCGCCATTTGGCTTTGGGATGTCACAAATCCGGATAGGTCGCTCACGGCGCCGGACAGGGTCGCTGTAGCAAAACATTAATCATAACCGCGGGTCAAGGTGCCACCGAGTTCAACAACCACGACCTACCGCCGTTCGGTACAATGAAGCTGTGTTTCGCTCCGAAACTTACCCAACAATTAATGGCGCAAGGTACTAGCTCCACTAAAAAAAAAGCGATACCAACGATACCAGAAAAACTTCCCAAAAAACTGACGTCAGTGTTACCTGAGTTCTCGGTTAACTTTTGGCCTCTTCATTAGAGCGTAGCGCTTGGGTTAGTCGAGTTCAATTTGCCCTTCAGCCATTATCGATCCACTTTCATCCAAGACTTCATGGGGTTTTTTTTCCTCCGCCAATTGCGCTTTTATCCCGGTGGAGGAGGATATTTTTTGTTTTGCTCCATCTCCTGCAGCCGTGTTCTGTATTTCGTGCGAGTTGTTGTTGGATGCAGGAGGCGTGAGGGTAAAATCACGATGTCAAAGTCGCATCCAATTTGGCGGTAATTCGCTGCGAGATGAAATGGCGCCGTGTTTCCTTATATATATATATATCACCTCGCCGAACCCGAGCCGGCTGGTCATTTGCTGCGTACCTAGCGAGCGACTGCTTCCAAGGATTCGGGCGTTTGGGCGACGGATTTGCATTTTTGCTTTCGTTGTACGGCACTGGTACGGTCAGGTGATGGAGGCAGGTGCCCTCAAGGGCAGGATGTCGGCGAGGTATCGCCATTACGCCATCGCCCGCCGATCGGGTGCGGACCGGTACGGCACTGGTCTGATAAATGGCCGAGATAATGGCTGTAATTCAATATTTCACTTTTCTCCACCCCCCCCTCCACCGACGGGCCGTGAAGCCGAAGGTTGTCAAGTTTTTCTTTTGGTGAGCTCCGGGACGCGAGCAAACCGGAACGATTAGCTACCGCATGGTGGTTCGAGCAATCTCGCACCGGACCGTCACAGCCCCAAAACGAGCCATTTATGGATGCTTGATGGGAGGATAAGATCCAATGGGGGAAGAAAATATGCTAATCCACAGGCAGCTGAACCACAAGGTATGTAATTTTGCGCGGCAGCAGCAGTAGCAGCTGTTGCAATCTCCCGCTCATTCACGTCCGACAAATACCTTCTTTCGCATCGTTATGTGTGCGAAAAATATCTTGACACTGTGATTCTACTAATCAGAAATTCCTTTCCGTTCCTGAAATTAGTCCAAATTAATAATTGTAAAATGTATGTTTAATATACAACGGACTGTGGCGTTACAAAGGTATCTCGTGCCGGACTTTGACCAAAGATTCCAACGGGTTACGCCGCCATGATCCGCCTGTTGTTTCCGCCATTTGCCGGGCGAAGTGCGTCGATACAAATAGTCGACCCCGTTCGCTCGCTTTGTTGTGCTAAGGTAATTAATGTTGGCCCGATTTAATTACACGATGTATATTGCATACCTTCAATCGTTTAGCCGGCTGGATGATTAGATCAAACAGATTCCTGCCCGCAACGCACGCCGGCGGTGGAAGGGAGGGGTAAAGCTTTTCGTTGGCAGTTGGCCGGCCGGCAGTTAATGATTGCGTAAACATTGTGGTTTATTTCCGTTGCAAGGATGATCTGCTCCCGGCGTGGATGGAAATCAAATTTGTACGAGCGCATTGCTTGGCAGGCGGCGCTGGGATGGGCCGTAGTGCATTCCAAATCTTGCAAGGGTAAGATTATCCGACTCTGGCTCGTGTGTCGGTGCCGGTGAAGATTGGTTTGTAGGTGCGGGTTAAGCCAACAACTGCCATCGTCTGCTTGCTGTTACAGTTATCACAAATCAACTGCTTCAAAGCCGCCGACCAGTGGTTTGTGGTCGATTCGTTGAACAGCTCGCCAGGTTAGAGTCCGGTAGAAGATGTTTGACTGATTCGTTGCCTTCCTTCCACGTCTTGGGAGAATGTCCATCATATCCACCGCTACCAGGAAGAGTTACTCGAAAGTCACAAAGTTGACCAGAAAGAGACCAACAGTTGCTCCCATTACTATTTGTATCGAACAAATGCAAAGGTATTTGATATCATGCACACGTTCATACAAATGTTTGCTGTGCAAATATTAAACTTATCTTCGAAATGCATTCTTGTGACGCAAACATATTTCCTTCAAAGAAACTTAGCTGTTGAAAACGATCGCTTTTTAATCGACATTAAATTCTTCTATAATACCTCTATGTTGGCTCTCGTTGGATCTTTACCCTTCAGCAGATCCACCAGAAATGTCAGACACGTTGCAATGTCCTTAGGCACGCAATGTTGGATCTTAGGCACGGTAACGAATTCTCCTGTTGTTTGTGTATCAATATCCGAAGCACTCCTTCTATGCAGTTCCTGGACATCGTGACTGACAGCCAGATCTTCGACTGGAAGAAGTACCAACCGGAGGTTCTGAGTATGACAGATGGAGCAGAGTATCAATTGACTGGAAATAGTAGAAGAGTAGTACTATCTCGGTATGACATGCCATAGATAGGTTTACTAGAACCGCCACAAAAACTTAATCTCTCCAAGGGCTTTTCAGACATTCTGACCTAACCTACAAACTGCACGACTGACCTAACGTAGATGCTGTTCCACTTGGATAATTTAAAATTTATTTCACGATGTCATTCTGTACTTATTAATTTGTTCGAGAATTGCTTGTGCTTCAAAAGAGTTCATTTTCAGTTCCACGCAGAGCTCCCAGGAATGGTTGGAGGAATCAAAATTATTTACATATTATAGCAATTCATTGTGAAACATAGCGAAAAATGCTATTTTCATGCTGGAGTTAGTAATGCTAGAGTGCGCTAGTTTCTAGGTATTGCAAGTGGGTATTTGATTCTCGGCGGGCTACCGTGCTCGAGTCTTCAACGACGCGTTTAAGGGCACCAGGGCATTGGTTTGGTTTGGTGCAGGTGAAGTGTTCACCGGTGAAGCCGCCTAATTTATTACCCTGTGTCAGCTGATTAAATTAATTACTTTCGATTACAGCGACTGGCCGGCCCGCGTGTCCTGCGAGGGAAACGTCCTGAGCAATGTGGTCCGAGCATGCACCGGTGCTTCGTTCCGGCCCGGCCCCGAATTGAGGTTACGGTAATCGAGAGGGTGAAAAGTTTGCTGCCGACGTGGAAAAGCTGGCGCCCGGTAGCGGTTGTGCGGTTGAGGCTATGCAAACGATAGCGAGCCTGTATGAATCATATCACATCCTATCGCAGTATTTCTCGGCAGAAATTCAGTTTTTCGGTCAGTGATTTGAAAAAAACGGCATGGTTTTTGGATCCTTTCGTTCGAAAAAGATGCCTCAAAAACTGTATCTTTAAATATCGTTTTAGCAGTAAATTTGGGTCGGTATGGCCAATGGTCAAGTCCCTAGTAGAGTAAAGATGTGCGTAATATTCACTATTTCTGTAACTTTTGCCCCCGTCTCGCCTGAGTGGCATTCATTGTTTATTTGTCCCAGAGCAACATGTACCGAAAAAACCTCAAAAAACCTGTGTCTTCGAGTGCCTAAAAACCTCAACGATTTTGATTTGGTTTTTTGAAGTTAGACATATCGATTAACGTTGTTAGCAAGACCTTGATAGTAATATTTTTTAAGCGTGATTTATTGGTGGACTTTAAACAGAAGATTGCATCCTGAAAGAAGTGGACTCGTAACGAGCCGGAACTCTTCACGCGCAACCTAGCATCTAGCGTACAATCACTGACAAGCGGCAAACTCCAAATAAACTCAAACCTCTCGAATTCCTATCGCGCTCGCCTGTAAAAGAAATATTTCCCGCTGCGGTGAAGCAAGTAGTGCTTCATCATAATCAGCGAATGAGCACAAGAAGGGAAGAAACGTCGACAAAACAAGAAGCAAAAAACAAAAACAAAAAAAAACTGGCAACTGATATCCCCGGAGCAGGTAATCAGACTTCTGAGAGTTCTTAGTCAATCAGCAACATTTCCACTACGGATTCGGGCAAAATATTCAGCTATTATACGACCGGCTGCATTCCGTTCTCCGCTGGAATCTCGGCGGGGAGCCGGCTTATTCCGTTTTGCGAAACCCGGTAGCGCCGCGTTCTACTAGTTCCGCTGGCGGAGCCAAAGCTTTCGCTGTCGTTTCATTACACGTGCGCCGCCATTGCCCGCTGCCGGTCCAGTGCTCGCTGATTGCTGAGGGTAATTAGGGTTCGCTTACACGCCACATTTCAGTGTGCGTTCTCTTTCACCTGCGGCAAAAAGGGGTACAATCTTCGGGTGCTTTGTTTCCCGAAGAGTGATGGTTTCATTCCCCGGCAGGCACGGTCAGCCACTAAATTGGGATCCAAACTCTTTGCCGAATAACGCTTCAGTTGGGGAAGTCAGGACAACCCATTCTTCGAACTTCACATTGCCATGACAAAACAAGTAATTAGATGCAACTACTGTAAGAGAATTTTTCTTGCCCAGAAGAGCTCACCACATCTCATCGTAAAATGACCAACAGACGTTGCCGGTATTTCTAATCAACAAGCACTACAGTCGAACATTTCTTGTCTGGTCCAATTAATTTGTAAAATGGAACGAATTGAACAGAGCAATGCTTAAAACTCGATCAAACAGGGGACGAACTTGAGCGGAACGAATGTGTTAAATAGCCTGTGAAATAGTTCAGATTAAGATGCGAACATAAAAGATCCTGTAAACAATCGACTCTGTGAATTCAATTTTGTAAAGAATAATTTAATTCCGTAGACCAGTTAGGGTCAATTTTATTTTATATATTTTTACATTTATATGTGAGACTTTACTTTTGCGGTAATGCGTTTAATATTATAACATTATATTAGTAGCTATCTGTCTAGCAAGTGAATAAATTTAACGCAATATCAACTCTACTAACTTGCCGTAATCATCTTACAACCGGTTTGCTTGGCCAGCTGCCCAGACTTCAGCAAGCTGGCGAAGGAAACGAACGTGTTGCCTATATCAAGGCCCTACACAAACATTAATTTTAGCCTCACGGTAACATCAAACGAAACCGACCCGGGCAAGACAATGGGCTGGCCCGATATGCCGCAGGTGTCGTCAGGCGTCACTCAAGTTGTTGAAGCTCTCAAAAGCGTCAACATGCGGCACGGGCAGCAGCGTCAAATTGGATGCTAACGAGGGCACGTGCAGCACGCACGGATAAGATATGAAACTAGAATACCTTGCCTAGCTTTTTCGGGGAGAATTAAAACCATTGCCTCAGAAGTAATGATCATTCGCACACACACAAGCTTTTCTCGTACAAACACGACCGTATTGTAGAGCCTTTTGTTTGCGTGCGCATTGATGGTGCGACGGCAGCTGCGGATGGATAACTGGGTCGGATTATTACAGACGCTGAAAGTGGATAAAACCCTCAGTCTCTTGGGCTGGTGTGAGCGGAAGATGAGTAATATAGGTGGAAAAATGAGTATGTTACAGACGACTGTAGTTTGGCTTGTTTGTAGACCATGCTCCGACCGACCAATGAATCGATTTTGTCTAGAGTTTCCTTTTAGCTCCCACAAGTGCTCGTTCTAGAAGATTTTTTTTTGTGTCATTTAACGTCACACATGAGTCGATAAAAATCCTTCCCTGCTGTGCGGGCTGGGTTGATCGATCGAGCAGAGCATGGCTCACGAAGCGAAATCGGTGAAAAGTTGTAAAGAAACTTGCTATAATGGCGCGCAAGTCCGATGACACAAAGAGTACACAGCGCAGGAAAAGGATAGGAGCGGATTGGATCCGCACCGAAGGGACGGCGAAGAGCGGGGAAGCAAAATTATGGCGAAAAAAAGCTCATGTTGCTGTGCTCCCGCCACACCGTCAGTTTCAACGCCCGGAACCGCCTTACGAACTCCTCGTCTCGCTTCGCTTCGTGACGGCAGCACCGGCGGCACCGGTACGAGAATTCAAATTTACTTCCGCACAATTACGAATTGACATTTGCAGCGGCGGCAGCAGCACTTTCGGCAAGCGAAGACGTTTCTGCGCTCGAGACATTTCAGCAGCCCCAAACCTAGTGGCGGTTCTTCCCAACCTCACCTCACACTGCACCGCTTCCGGGGCCAGCAACTGGATTGCGAAAATGGCACCATGGTGCATAATTCCAGCGTCGCCCGAGGAGGCAAAGATTTACGAAACTACCACGACTGTCGGATGTTTCACTGGCATTTCACGGGCTTCGGTTGTTGCGGAGCCCGGCGCGATGAAAAAATCGCGACGAGTTTGTTCTCGGGCGAATTTGGTTTAATCTTTGACAGCTGCATTCGGGATGCTGGAGTTCCATTCCAAGTTTCCAATGCTCACGAAATCATGTCATTTATCCGGTGCTAGTTGGTGTCTTATTCATGTTCAAGCCGAACGTTTTCGTACGTATGACGTGTGCACAAAAGGTGATCGAAGTCTTGGACGTGCGAACATCTTCAGGGTTAAGACCAACTATCTAAGTCATCCTGGATATTGCTGCTACTTACCAGAATAGTCGCGGTATCATTAAGACTTACAGGACGCCATTGAGGTCCCTCAAGAGGGACAAAGGGTAAGATCAGGAACGAAACCATGTTAAGATTTTATGATACTGAGGGTATTCTGGAAGCTACTAAAACAAAGCTGATGTCACGAAACAACTCCATGACCAATTTTACGAGCTCAAGAAGCTCTCCAAGCAGTCCTGAAACTATCTCAGGGATGCTGTATTTGTGAAAGCTCTTCAACGGCTGGTTTATCGAGGTGTCTGTTGTCCAAAATTCTTCTGAAATTTAAAGGCGAGGTTGGCATGATTTCAGGATTTCTCGTCCAGAAGCCAGGAGCTTCTAGGAAGTTTAGCATGCCACGACTATCAGAGTGGATTCCTAATCCCGATACCTTCAAAGTTTACTCTCAAAATAAAGGGTCGTTTCTCGGAATTCAGCGTATTGGGAAAGGTTGATGTGATTTTCAAATCAATTCATTAGTGGTTCTGCTACGGCTTCAACGTAGCAATAATCACCATAAACCAGCAGATCACACCTTGAACGGCATTCGCACCGCTCACGGCGAAGGATTAGGAGATTCTATTGCAATGGAATGGTTGAACTGATGGCACCGTCCAAATTTGGATCGTATGAAGAGTATGCTGGTTGGTGCAAACAGTATTTTGATTTTTTTTTCCTTATACCACCCACCGAACCGAGACCACGTTGGGTGTAGAACCGATCGACTGGCGCCTCAGATGAAGAGCATATGGGAAGGAAATCAATTTAAACCATGATGAAAGGCCTTCCCTTTTACACAGGGTTCAACCGGATTGCTCGAGTGTTCGGTTCAGGATGCGTTCCGATTGACCTACCACTATAACCACGATAGTTTCCTTCCATCCGCAAGGAAAACCGTTTGCCAACAGCACGTGCTGCACGCTGCAAATCCTTCATGGTGGGTGCGCACCAAAACCGGCACTAGACAGTTCATGTGCAGCGTGGAAATTAAAAAAAAAAACCGGAACGCATAATCGGGCCAGAAATCCACAACAAAGCACGTGCGGCTTGATGGGATCCAGTCCAGGCGGACGGAAGGTGCAGCAGTGCGTACTTCCGATATCTTTTCTAGCAAATCGTTGGTCACGAGAGCGGGGGGCAGGGGGGAGAGGGTAGGGGGAGTTTCAATTAAAAAGTTCTCATTCGAGTCTTTGCAGCACTCGTTTCGTACTGGAAATCAGTTTGAGGATGGATATGGCGAGCGGCTGGTCGCAGTTCAATTCGCAACACCGGCGTGAACGATGTTGTGGCTTTATTTTAATAGATATCGTCTTAAAATGGCACATCAGAACGTTTTGAACACGCTTTCTACAGAAATATGCAATAACAAATTAGGGGACAAAGTATATTTTTGAGAAGCAACAATAGGAGGAAACTAGATAGATCCATTCTCTCCCATAGACCCAATATTTCGCTCTTGTGTTAATCGAATTTTCAAAACTACTAAAGAAGTTCCTTCCGAAAACATGGTTGAAAAATTATTTCCGCACTCCGTCTGTATTGCAGCCAATTATTCAGCTCCTTCCAGCAGAAACAATGTCATTTCCGGCGGTAGACCGCTTCTCACACGCTTTTAGCTCAGAACTGTCACTGCAAGCTGGACGTTGATAGACGTTGAATGCTGGCGGGATGATACACTAGCGATCAAAACTTTCCGAATGCACCCGAAGGCACACAAAATTCACTTCGTGCTTCGTTAACGACCGAAGCCCGCAGCGAAGCACGGCAGAAATAAAAAGCAACCGAGAATGATCTCGCGTACAAAAGCTTTCTCTTTTACTCTTATTATACCTTCCATGTTCTTTCTTTTTTTGTAGACGCTTTCCAGTCTCGATCGGAAGAATTATTTATCGCGAAAAGTGAAGTGAAAAGTAGCATCATTTGTAGGGAATTTGATTATTTTAGTGTAAAATTTTTACTCTCATATTTTATACACTTTTTATCGTTCTCTGTCATTGTCGTGGACATCACATGACATATTTTTTTCAAAAACATTTTTGCACCACTTTCCGTGGGTGCGAGAGAACCGAAAAAAGAGAAAGAGAGAGAGAGAAAGCGAGATAGAGATACAAGTAAAACTAATTTCTTTGACATAAAGAACGAAAGGCCTAGCGGAGACAGCTTGGTAATTGAAGTATTGGCGCAGTGGTTCATCGGCATATTTTTAGCTCTAGGAGCTGAAAAAAAAGTTGCCCTTCGACGTTCATTTGTTTCGCTTCAAGCTTTTCTTTCGAGGAGGGTTTTTCAATCAACTCGCGCACTCGGTTTTGATGTTTTTTTTTTTTTTTTTGGTGACTCGCATTGTTTTCGATACTTTTGTTTATTTCACAGCGTGTGTAAGTGTGTGTTTTATTTTTTTTTAAATTTCCGTTTGACTAACATGTACTACTTGGGTTTTTATTTTCCTCATTATGCTTTGCTGTCGCGCTCTACGCAAGGGTAGGATCGGGAACGGGTGCCTGTTCGGTGGGTGAGAATCGCCACCCAACACGCAAGGGCACTGACGACTGCTTGATTTATTCGTTCGGTAAATAGCGACGGTAGTGGAGCGTGTGTGTGTGTGTGTGGAGTGGGTGAAGGGATGCACGGTGAAGACAGGGGTTAAACATGCAGCTACACGACTTCGATCTATTCCTGCCGCCGCCGACCAACAAACCATTAGCCGTGTCGGCCGTGTCCCGTGATAAATTACGCTTTGTTGCACGGCAGGATCGCAATCGATTGTCCCTCCCTCTCTCTCTCTCTCCTTCGAACACACATGCAGGAATTGACTAGCGGCTAGGTCCTATCCATTCCTACGCTAAACAGCTAAACAGTAGACCACAACATACGGGAACAATTAAAACACGGGCCACCAGCCGGGCGCTGGTTCGCACCGGGCTAATGCAGTTTCGGTGTAGGCGCGGCACAAAGCGCGACGCGTATAAATGATTGACTAGCACCCTCCGTCGGGGGGTGGGTTGGGCGCCTCTCCGGAAAATGGCTCCTCGCCGTGGGAGTAAACGCAAGCCGGCTGGTGTTCGTCGTGCGGTGGGTATTTCTCGATGTGTGTCAGTCTTCCGGCGGCGACTTGGTTGGGAGGGGCTGGCGGGAGGAGGTGGTGGTATCACAAGTGCAGCAGCCTCTCAGCGGTGCGGCCTCAGACGATGCGGCAGAAGCCGCCCGAACCGGGCAACCGAGCCCGCTAGATGCTGCTCCTCGGTGATGGCGTCCGATCGATGAAGTCGAG
>JXXA01016439.1:0-16038 GCA_000956255.1 Anopheles punctulatus
TTTGTGTGCGTGTGTCCGTGTACAGAACCGAAAGAATGAAGCGTTGCGAAAGCGCACAGCGATGCATCCGCCAGCGCAGGTTCGGTTGTGCAATTGTGCAACAGGCAACGAACCCTCTCTTCCGTTTTTCTTTGCCCATTTTTTCTTCTTCTCTCTCTCTCTCTCTCTCATCCGTTTCACCTTCCCACACACCTCGGCGGCCAGCTGGTGGGCACCGAATGATTCATGTAGAATATTCTAACGCCACAAACACCACCACAACGCGAATCAAAACGCGAAACAAGAGCACACCAAACTAGAGAAAAGCAAGCTCCCCTCTCCGATAGAACGCCCGCGTGACGGAAGCACGCGGTACAACAAAAGTGAAACAAAGCCACCCGCGTTAACCTTCAAAAAAACAAAACACACAGCGACGGTATTGAGCTCGGGTTCAGCATCGTTTGAGCGTTTTGTTTGCATCTCTAATCACACACGGTTTTGGTTCGTTCGGAATTCACACGAGAGCGGAGGGGACCGTCTCGCACTCAGATCAATCCAGAGCAGTCAGGTTGCACTTTTCATTTCTAAACAGACAACACTTTAACACCTCCCGGCTTTCACGATGATAAAAGCGGTATAAATTTTGGAAAAACACAGTCCAACGCACAGACTCACCACTGCACAGTACACAACAGAGTACTCCACTGTCGGTGGCGTTGACGAAAGCTTTGCGATGCTGCTTGCGGTGCGGCTTGCTGGCAGCGAAGCGAAACTACAACTAAACCCGTGCTCGGGACGCCATGTTGATTCGGGTCGGGCTCCAAACGCGACGATCGATCCTCGCACCAACACCACCGTGGCAGTGCGTCTGACCGTTGCTGTGTGTGGGTTGCTGCACGATCGAGGCGCCGTGGGCGAAAAGGTAAACATTGCGCTCTTGGGCGGAAGATAAAAATGTGTGTGCTGGCGTGTTAAAGCCACCTAGCAGGAAATGATGGAACAGGTGCGCTTGATAATTTTTTGTTATTTAGGGATGAGCCTTTTTTTTTTTTTTTTACCCAACAAAGCACGACGAACTGCACAAAATCCATCAATTATCGTTTTATATTGAATAAACCGCGTGTGAAGTTTTATAAAAAACTCTATAAAAAATTAATAAAAGAAGAACAACGGTTATATTTTTTAATAATGTTTTCAATTGAATTTAGAAAAAACCACAATTTTAAAATGAATAAAAAAATTTATAAAACAGATAACAGAAGGGGAAAATATTATTTTATACTTCCCAACAAATACACATGTGCGAACAATTTACCATACATTCCCCGCTGATCGGCCGTAAGAAAGATAACTAAACATTTAAAATCTCTTTCTGAGACCCCAATTTCATACTAGATCCGTTGACTGCACCACCACCTTCGCATATGACCGGATGTGTGCGTCTCGCTGGTGGTGTTGGAAAATCGGACTTCTGATTCATCCCCCTACCATGGTGGAAAAACCGAACGAACTCACCGATCGTGGCCAACGAACGCTCGGTCCGCAGTACCAAACGCAACGTCGACGGTGGAGGTCGGTCCGGCTGATCCCCGTGCACTCGAACAGCGTAGCCAACGTTCACTTCGGGAGTGAAGCCTTCGTTAATCGCGCGTTCGCGATCGTTTTGCTGTGTGTTCGTCGGGTTCGTCGCTTGTTGTTGTTCGTCGGCAGGTCAGCAGCAGCATGATCGGGAGCGACTACGTGCTGGAAGCCCACAACATCTACCACACGACCGAGGTATGTACAGGCGCGTGAGTGTCTCCGAATGTGTTTGTGTCGATTGCGGCTCGGCGAACGTGCTCCACCCAGCGCGCAGCTGGGAACTCAAGGTTTCACTCTTGCGCTGTCATTGATGTCGTTTGTTTTGATTTTGCGCCTCTGTATGGAACGCGCTTTGTAGGTCGATACGGGCGGGTGCTTCAATGGCGGCGGACAGTCGGCGCTGGTGCTGAAAGGGGTCCATCTGACCGTGCACAGCGGGGAGGTGATGGCCATCCTCGGCTCGAAGGGTAGCGGGAAGCGAGCCCTGCTGGATGTCATCGCTCGCCGCTCGGATGGCTCGTCCCGTGGGCAGGTGCTGCTGAATGGAGCGCCCCTGACGAAGTCTCTGTTCCAGCAGCGCTGTGGATACGTTACGCACGCCTGTGACTTCATCCCGGGCCTAACGGTCTCACAAACCCTGCACTACACGCCAACCATTGTGAGTAGAGCGTTTCTTTACTTATGCGCGAATCTAATGCCATTAACGTTCAATTTCCCACAGCTCGGAGGCTACCTGAAAAGCTCGAAAGTGCGCCAAGTGCTTGCCGATCTTGCTCTCTCGCAGGTTTCCCACAAAAAGGTGGAGAATCTCAACATTAGCGAAAAACGTCGACTCGCGATCGGAATCCAGCTGGTGCGGGATCCGGTGATGCTTCTGCTCGACGAACCCACGCAGGGGCTGGATCCATTGAGTGCTTATCTGCTGATAAGCATCTTGTCCAACTCGGCAAAGAAAACGGGCTGCGGTATACTCCTTTCCCTCGAGAAACCCCGATCGGATGTGTTCCCGTTCCTTGACAGGTAAGATAGTGTACTCGGTTTTATTCTACCGGAAAATTATTTTAAAAAAACGTTTTTTATATATTTTAGGGCACTGTTCTTGTGCTTAGGAGGAGCAGTATATTCCGGTGGCACCAGAGCAATGTTGGAGTACTTCCATGGAATTGGATTCCCTTGTCCTCAGCTGGAAAATCCTCTCATGTACTACCTTTGTCTATCGACAGTGGACCGAAGGTAGGTGAAAAGTTGTTTTTTTCTTTGTATGTAATTTTTTTGCAAAACTTTATATTTTATGAAACATTCAAATCAAGCAGGGAACGTTTTATTTAACAGAAAAGGTTAAAAAAATTATTTGATTTGGTCTGTAACCATTTCATATTGAGAATATTCTTCCTACAATTTTACTTTTTATTCATTTCCTATTTTAAATCATGATTGAGTATTGATTAAACTTTGTTTTTGGTTTATTTTTAACCACCTTGATAATATATGTTGAAACAATTGTAATATTTAGATTACATTTTATGACCTGAATTATTAAATTTAGGTTTACGATTTAAGTTACTTATTAAGTATTGAAATGTACACTTTAGTTCATTCCAATACTCTCCTAACTATCTGTCACATAATTTCATCATGAGTAGTAGTTTGAAACTGTTCATATTTGTATTAAAGAGTATGTTTTTTTGCTAAAATTGCCTTTGATAACAGTAACTTACATATTTTTGGACGTTTTCAATAAATAAATATTTTTGTATATATATAAAATATATTCAATATATAAAAGTATATATATTTTATACTTTTATAAATGTTCCGTTTGTTGTCTTATACTAACCTGTTTTAATCTATCTGTGGTGTTTTCAAGCTTATTTACAACTCTTAATCTTTACTGAATAAGTGTACCTATTATCTAAGATTACATTGATGACACTATTCAAAAATAGTGTCCTCCATATATACTTTACTGTTTTTTTTTTAAATCTGTCAATCTGTCAATAATTTCAGTTTAAAATAGATTAGCACTTAAAGTCGAATCCAACTCTATTACAATATTTTAAAAAATGCTACTGTTAATACTTTTTTAAAGTGAATATATGTTTTGCAACAAGTTCCTCAATCCTCATGGACAATCGTGCAATACGTTTAAATTAACGATTAATTCAATTTACAAATCAAATTTAAATCGACAGAAAAACAACAAAAACACATATTTTTTTCATTACATACAATATCCATGGAAAAATTAATAATCGAAAGCGAAACATGTTTAGTTAGTTTTTGATTCCTAAAACAAATAATTCAATCTCTCTTCTATAGAGAGATGAACGCTTAATTAATGTATTGTTTCTGTATTTCTGTTTTAATTTTGCTAAATTAGCAACTCGAACGATGATAAACCATTGGTGATATGGTTCAAAACAGTTTAAACAAGGGCATGTAAGGCTTACTGTAAAGTTCTGCCCTCTAACGGTTCACCATGGTTATGCATTTCGTGCGCATGTCATTAGAGTCACGACTCTAAAACACGCCGTGTCACATACAGCGGGCAACAAACACGCAAAAATAACCATAACAAATTCTACCCCGTACAAAACCGCGAAACCGTCCCTCAGTAGTAACGTGCGGAATGTCACGTCGAAAAAAAGGGCTGACGGTGCCGGAGGAAGGGTGTGGAAAACGGGCAGTTGTTTAGGAGAGGCTTTTTTGGATGCAAACGGCACGAACCATCGTTGGAGAAGCGTTCTTTTTTCTCCGCTTTTGCGTGACTCTTCACGCACAACGCGTGCTTATTGTGATTCCCTCTCACTGACCCATTCCCTCTCTATCTCTCTCACTCATATGCTCTTGTTCACCTGCACGCCGTTCACGGTTGGGAGCAGCTTGACCAAAAGAAGAAAAAAATAACACTCTTAAAACTGCAATTGAAATGGCCGTCGGCCACGGGTTCGTGGTGTTGGTGGGCTTTGCACGAACCCTCATTTCGCGGGATTCCGTAGTGCAAAAAAGAAAGACTAAGAACAACGAAGAGAAACACAAAGAGAGAGAGAGAGTTTGTGAGAGGCTGTGCGTGCGTCCGAACGGAGAGTTGAACGTTCTGGATGCGGATAGCGTGCACCCCCACCACCACCACCACCACAACCGTACAAGTGCTTCACGGTGAGGACACTTGGTGGTGGGTGAGTCCAGGACCAGGCCGGAAGAAGGTGCGTCGGAAAGGTGGTGTACGCATAGGGAAGAAGGAAAAAAGGGAATGGAAAACAAAAAGAAAAACTACGGGAAAGAAGCTGAAAGCCGCAGGTTAAAGTAGAGGAAGAAAAGTTAGTCACGCAAAATGGCAAGACGCACACACACACACACACATACGCGCGCACACTAATGGTCTGCCTGGCGGCATCACGAAAGCATTCGAGAACTTCACCATTTTCGTTTCGTTACCTGAACGAACGGAAGGGAACCGGAGAAGAATGATGCGGTCGTTGGAAGATGTGAAGTTCAAACACGCACACACGGTGTGTCTTTTTTACTCGTTTCTTACCCACTTTTTCTCATTTTATAGCGTGGTTTGAAACAGTGTAATAAAGTTCTTGCTCGTTCTGCAACGTGTTTTATTTAAATTAACATTTTTCATGCTATTTTACCGATTTTTTGTTTTCAATGTGATTTTTCAAACGTATGATTTCTTTATTTGAATCTGAAATATGATTTAAACATAGGAAAAAATATTTTTTATAATGCCAAAACATATTTTTAAAACCAATATGGATTGGATCGTGTGTGTCGATTCGGATTGTATTCGTTCTCACAATTCTCGGTGCTCTCCGGATGCTGATGCTTCCTTTGGCAACAGACACGCTTCCTGGTGGCAGCAAGGTGGGCTTTGAAAAACTTCACATTTACGACCCTAACCCACCGGCGGCGGCACAGGTAGCCAGCGCGCTCTGGAAATCCCACCGTGTGCTGCGTGTATGTGTGGCTGAACGTGTGAATGTGAAAGGGAAGGCAGGAGTAGAAGAAGAAGAAGCGAACCGGGCAGAACAACACACGCGGAAGGTTGCAAAAGGGGGAGAAAAAAAACGTGACCGAACGGACGACGGGCCCGCGCGGGATGAAACACCCCGGTACGTATAACGTACACACGCAACGCGCGCGGTTGTTCACCGAGAGTGAGGATTTCGTGAGCGCGCGTGCGAGCGAGCGAGAGGCACCGAGTGTCGGGGAAAAGAACGCGCGCGATACAGGGGGCTGGACACGGTGCGCTGACTTCGCACTGTTTCAATCGTCGGTCGAAATCCTGCGCGAGCTGGCGTGCACGCTCCCGGCTGTGTGAGTGTCACGTTATTTTATAGTGGAAAAAAGTGAACGACTGCAGTGTTGTGTGCGAGCCACGACGTGTATTGGAGTGTACGTGTGCACGCAAGCACTCTCTTTCTCCCCTCGGTGCGTGTTTGTGTGTGTTTTGCACCTTTTTTTGTTTTGTTTGCCGTGACGGCTTCGCTCTATCATCGAGAAACGTCAAACGCGCATCACACAAACAAAAACAACCACCGGCTGGCTGCGATGAGGCAGCAGCAGCGACACGAATAATAATCAGTGTGCGTGTACGTGAGAGCAGCAGCAGCAGCACGAAATAATGGCGTCATGGTGTGCACACACCGCACGAAAAGCACCAGAACGACAACGGCCGCAGCCTGCTGAGAAGAAGTCGTGAAGAGTGCGCGGAGTGCGCGCACACACGTACGCTTCGTTCGCCAGCAAAGTTCACCATTACAACGACGTCGACGTGTTTCGTGTTCGTGAAATAGTGCGGCTCACAGAGTTACACCACCGTACGGGTGTAGTCGAAGCCTTCCCGTCCCTTCGTGAAGAACGCAGTGCGTGTGTGTTGTGACAGTCAGTCCACTTAGAGACACGTAGAATGGTCACGCACTGGCATATCAAATAGTGAGGCTTAACGTGTGAACTCTTGCTCGGTAGAAGTGGTAGAACTCTTCCAACATTCCAACATGAACGACACTTCGGTCCTCGGTGCGATGGTCATCGACGGGCTTACCGGCAGCATCGCCACGACCACCAGCACCCACACGGGCGGTTCGCCGGAACATTTGCCGCTGAGCCCATCCACAACCGGAGGCAGCGGAAGTGAGAGCAGCAACTCACCGAGCGCTCCCTCGTCCATCTCTTCCTCAACCAGCAGCGGCCCCCCTGCGAGGCCCCCGCCGTGGCTTCACCGCACCCGCCACCGGCCCCGAACGCTGTTACCACCGACAACTGCACCTCCACTCCCGACGCCGTCACGGTCGTCGCCTCCACCACCACCACGACCACGGCGGCACAGGTGCTCTACATGCCCGTGGGGTTGGCCAACATCAAGGAGGAGCTGCCCGAACCGGAAATCCAGGTACGGTGGTGTGGCGTGGCGTGATTTCGTGACGAACAAAATGGCTGCTGCCCGTTTGGACACGGCGGGGTAAAGTTACGGTCGTGCGCTTTTTTTTGTGTGCTTCGCTGCTTGCTCCTGGAGTTTGTTGGTTCGAATCTGACTCGACACTTTTTATTGCCGTGTGCGCGTGTGTATTTTTGCTTCTGCCAGCGAAAACACACGTGCGCCAGAGGGAGAAGGCACGACGTGGGACAACGAAAACCAAGAATTAGATTTCCGAGAGCGTGATATTCGATCACGCCGCTCTCCGGCGCTCCGCAATTGCTCTCTCTCTCTCTCTCTCTCTCTCTCTCACACACACACACACACATACACTCGCTCTCTCAGCTCGCAATGTACACACGTCAAAAGTGTTTTAGGGTGTTTGGGGGAGGAAATGCAGGGGGACCACCCTTCGAGCCACCGGCCTCCGTAATGCTCCCCCCTCCCTTTCAATTAACGCAAAACGCCGGGTTTGTTGTGGTGCTGTGCGCGGTTTGTTTTGCTGAAATTCTTTCCATCGTCATCTTCCTACTGCTCCCGCTTCATTCGCTCCATCTCGTTTCCGCAGCCCGCCTTGGCTAGCGGCCGATTCGCGTGACGTGATGTCGTGAAAGTATGTTTCACCTTTTTCTTCACATCTTTTCAACCGCCGTTTCCTTTCGGTGCATCGGATTGCAACAGTAGTTGGGAATTGGCTCATTGTTCTTCCCTTCATCGCACCAGCTTTTCCACAACGCACCCCGGGGAGAGCTTTTACTTCCCAGAGCAGAACAATTTTCTCGTCTTGTTGGTTCCTTTCATTTTCTTCTTCTTAGGGTACACCATCTCCGCCTCCAGTTCTCCGCCCCATCCGAGAGGTTCTTCTCGTTTCGTGCTAAAGTCACCTCGAGTCTCGTGTTGTTAACGACTTTTGCCTGCGCCACTACTCGACGTGCGCCCAATCGTTTTGGGATCTTTTATTCCGTCTTCCCTTTTGGTGTGAGTCTTCGCATTCCCCCTTGCAGAAGAAGAAAACACAAGGCTCTTCCCCCGGGTGAAGTGAACAGCGCTCTCCGGTTCGTGAGGAAACGAAAACCAAAGGCAGCATGGATTGCGGGCATGATCTGCTTGTTGTTCACGTTCTGTTTTCCGTTTCATTCGTGCGCACTCGCTTGTCTTGTGTCGTGCATTTTCACCTCGCATTCTCAAAATGGCTCCCGCGAGAGTTACTTTTTTTTTAAGTAAAGCCACATCTCGTTCTGAAAACAAAAACACCCCACACAGCCACTTGTTGATCCCACGTTTGACGTAAGCTGTGGCAGAACGAATTCCAGGAAATCTCCGTCGAAAGAAGCCAGCAGAGCCCCTATGTTGATTCCTCCGAATGCCATTTTGTTCCGTCACGTACCGTGCCGTGTGAGGCTCCAATTATTGAGCGCCACCTTAACTAATCAAAATGCCTTCCATTTTAGGCTGACACGGAACTTTCACTCGAGGAGGGTCACGCTCTGGTGCAAGTTCTGGAGGACACACCGAACGATGAGGCACCTCCACCGGAGCCCGAGGTGGAGATACGGGCCGGTAAACCAGACAAATCCTTCCGCAAGCTCACATCCGACGGTTATCCGGCGAAAACGGCCGTCGTCCGGCTGCAGATGGGCAAGGTGACGTACCAGCTGACGGATCAGATGATCAAATCCGGTGCCCTTGCGGCCATGCATAATCCACACCTGCTGACGAAGGATCAGCTCGAGCGCATGATCACCGAGAAGGATCCGGAGCTAGAGTATCGGAAGCACCACAACAACAACAGCACCTGGCAACGCTACATGCCCATGTACTACAAGGGCATCAAGCAGAACTACGTCCGCTGTCTGGAGTGCGGCTGGCTCGTACTCCACAAGGCAAGCACCGGCACGGGCAGCTTGCTGCGGCATCGCTGCAAGATCAAACTACCGTCCGGGGTGGAGGTGAAGCTGGAACCGAAAGTGTCCAGCAGCTGGAATAATTCCACCACGCCGGGAAAGTCTCCCGGAGCGACGGTCGCAAAGTCAGCGGCAGCCATTGCAGGAAAAGTGCAAGCAGCGGCCCCTCAGCCACCCGCTCCCACCACCGTCACGAATCCTCCTCAGCTGCCGAAGTACGGTGGCAGTGCGGTATTACCCCAGAACGTGAAAGACGAGCTCGTGCGGCAACAGGCGTGCGTACTGTACAAAGACATCGTAAGCGCGGATCTGTTCGATCAGCCAAGCTTCCGGACGCTGGCCCAGATGCTTGTCAACATCGGCGCATACTACGGTCAGCAGGTGGAGGGTTTGCTCGCCTCCCGGGACGTACTGCTCGATACCGTCCTCCCAGCCATGTACCACGAGGCGAAGGGACAGCTGAACAAGGTGCTGTCCGATTGCGATCTCACGTTCAGCTTCAGCCTGTTCAGGCACGAGCACGAACGGCGTACTTATGTCGCCATCAACGCGTACACGGTCGCGTCCGACTATTACTTCCGCCCGCTGCACGTGAAAACGCTGGACGTCACCGGGCAGGAAGGTGCGTACGTCGAGCATCTGCAGCGCATCATAGAGGATAGTTTGGCGCGGAGCTTTTCCGAACCGATCAAGCTCGTGTACGGTGGGCAACCGGACGCCGAAGACTGCACCGATACCGAGCGTACTCTGCGCCAGCAGCACGAACAGTACGAACTGGTGCCGTGTGCCGTCACGATGCTCTGGAGCATTATGAAGCGCGTGCTGGAAATGTTCCAGTGTGACAGTGGGCGCTACCTCGAACGCTTCATGCTCGGGACGCCCGCAGACGACGAGGACGAAGCGTCCGTACCGCCCGAACTTGCCGTCCTGCAGCGGTTCCTCGAACCGTTCCGCGAGCCGATCCGAAGTCTTGCCTCGGACACGGGCGTCACCATCAGCGAGGTGGTGCTGTGGCGCAAAAAGCTCGAGCTCAGCTTCCGCCCCGAGCCGGAAGACGAAGAGGAGGTACGGTTGCTCAAGGAGACGCTGCTCGCCCAGCTGCGGACACACTTCACGCTCCACGACTACCACCGGATAGCGGTGTTTTTGGATCCGAAGTTTAAGGGACTCCGGTTTCTGTCGGACGACGAACGCGAGGAAACGCTCGCAAAGCTGAAGGCGCACCTACACGCCGACCTCGAGGGTATCGAGCGGGTTAAGCGCGGACAGTATGGTGGGACGCACGGTGTGCGCAAACGGCGCAGCTCGTCGCTGGTCGCTTCGGAGTTGAAATTTTACGAGTTTATGGACGCTTCGTTGAAGCTGGAGTGTGATGATGTGGTGGACGACGAGATCCAGCAGTACGTGGACGTGAAGCTGGAGAGTGCGGTGGACATAATGTCGTACTGGCGGAACGAGACGGCCTTTCCGCTGCTGAAGCGCCTGTGCCGGCGCATACTAAACATTCCTGCGGCCTGTGATGAGATGCGGCAGCTGTTCGGTCAGACCGGGCAGCGGGAGCTGCAGAAGCGGCGGCTCGCACTGTGCGACCGCGAGCTGGACATGGTGATGTATCTGCACCAGAACGTGAGCAGTCCGTGAGCGAAGAGGGGGATCGAAGATGGAAACCGGACGGTTGGACGCAAACGAAGAATAAAATTTATATTTATTCATTTTTAAACACTCGTTTTCAATTTTCCGTTTCAATCCACTGGAAAGATGTGATATCCGAAAAAGTGGTAGTCGCTTGCTTGGCACAAGTACCAATACCTCAAGCAAGAAAGTCCAGTCTAATATTTTATGGTTTTGCTTGAAATTTTTGTAGATCGCGCGATCGCTTCCTGGAGTCGAGCCAGCAGATAGAGGCACTGGTGGAACGCTTTGCCCGCGAAACTCCCATTCCCGAAGCACCGATCAACCCGATAGGAAGTGGCAAGATTCCGCTGGCGTACGGAAAGCCCGGAGAACTAAAAGTATGGGGTATCCTTTATCTGTAAGTATAGAACAGTTGGGCGGAAAGGGGATATAAGGCAAACATACAATTTACATTTTCATTCTCTTATTCAGACGCCTGCTAGCTGCAACCTTCTCGTGCGGTTACGCTGGTTTGAAGGCTCTCTTCCTGCGGCTTCTCGCACTTCCCGTCACGATGGGCTTGCTGTGGCTGTTCTACGGACAGACAGGGGATGATGCGCACGGTTTCTTCAGCAAGGGTGGTCTAATCATGAGTGTGCTGGCACTGAGCTATGGCGTTGGCATCTGGGCAACAATTGCACTGTGTAAGAATGATTTGAACTACACTTTTCTATTGCATTTTAACCCTCAAAATCTTGATTGCCATCTTCAGTTCCACCGTGGAGAAAGCGCTTCTGTCAGGAGTACGCCGAGGGTCTCTATACGGGTGCCACGATGCTCATAGCCTACAACACCGTCTCGATCCCATTCTCGTTCATCTCGTCGGCGATTGCATCCTGCGTCCTGTATCCGCTCGTGCTCGATCCATCCACACCCGACGGCATGACGTTCACCTACCTGTTGGTGGCCCTTTGGACCAGTTTCATGCTGGCCGAACAGCTGTGCGTCATGTTCCTGTTGGTGATGAAGTCACAGCTGAATGCGGCCATTGCGGCGTCGTATATTTTGATTATCTGCCTCACCCTGGCCAGTGGAACCATTAGGTACGTACAAATAATTGAAATACTTTTCCAAACACAACTTGCTTCATGCATATTTTTGCTTACGTCTCCCTCCAGATCCACCAAGGGATTGCCGGGCTGGTTGCAGGATAACGCCAAGGGTGTGCACACCAAGTACGCTAGCTCGCTGCTTCACACGGTCACCTTCCTGGGTCGCAAGATGAACTGTACGCCAGCGAATGGGATCGTCTGTCCGGCACCGGCCGATTTTCTCATGGAGCGACTGGGACGTGCCAACCCACAGGAAACGACAGATATTGCCGCGAGTATTGCCTTCGCACTGGGGTTGTGTGCGTTTAACATGATTCTATATCTGCTACCGATGCCACGGTTCGTCCGACGGAAGTTCCGTGAGTGAGGCGAGCGTTTCTCAACAAACAGTGGTGTCTTATTTAAACTAGTAAGATTAATAATAACATTTTATTAACGAAATACAGTACTCTTAATACTTCGGATTATAAACAAGTATCAACGAGGATTAGCGTACGAATATCACGAATAAATTTCATGTGCGAACTTTTAGTATTAAATGGGTTTTACATCGTACTTCCGGTTTCTAGTGCATAATATTTTAGATCGATGTTAAACGATGGACCGATGGTATGGTTTAAAAACATTCAGAGGAAAACAGAAATAGAAATACTGAGAGAAATAATAAAAAATCAAAATAATCCTAGCCTAGTTCTGAGAGTTATTGAGAATTATTTATTTATTTATTTAAATCAATCTTAGTTTTGCTAATTATACATGCGCACAGTATTGCATGCTTTAATTTCTGTTATACGAGACTTGTTCACAAGCCTGCACGCAAGTTCGAGTTAATTTCTTGATGCATGAAATCTACTCGAATTCGAACTGCTCGTGTGGCAGATGGGTTACTATATTTTTAATTCAACGCAGAATTTATTGAATTTGCGGTCCTTTGGTGGCGTAAATTCCATATAATCTGTACAAATTAATCCTTTGCATTTCTAAAGAAGATTAATCAGAATGGATGATATTTGATCTTTTACATTTTCTGTCTTTACTCATAACGAACCAGCGATCCTTCAGATATCTTGTTCAGGTGGCTTGGGTCATTCACAAAATCACAAAAGGCCACCAGCCACCACGCGCACTATCGTAGAGGCTCCTATTTTTAATAGCAAAGTGCTTGTCCGCACCAGAGGAAGTCGTTTAATTACCATCAAACCATCGGCCAAATACAACGAGCGCATCTATTTTCATTCGTAAATAATAAAAACCCTCTCTGCGTTTCCGGTGTGCCCGCAGATCGCAGGATCGTAGCGAGAATCTTGATCGTGATTTGAAGTCAGCTAAGGCCTTACCCGCAAGCGATCGTCTACGCGGCTGGTGGACAATTTAACGATCGTTAAGTCATTTACACGGGAAGGCCGGTCTGACAAGTGGCACATGGAAGATGGGCCGTGTTGTGATTCGATCGTTCGAATGATCTCGTGCTCAGTGGCGTTTCCGTTCCGTCGGATGATGACTTTCCGACCTCTTGGGAGCCTAAAGGTCACTCGCGTATGACCACCGGGTCGCTGGTGAATGTGCGTACGGGAAAAGTGCCACCGTGGTCGTAAAATTATAGCAACCGATGGGAACAATCGAATCGAGAGCTTTAACTTTACAAGTATTTCATTAGCTGCGGTCGTCACTGAACTAGATCTTGCGCTGCGTTGCGTGGCGCTGAAGGACGAGAAGGTTTCCTTTCGCGGGCACGTTCAACGTGCTCCTCTTCGAAGCGTTCGCTCGGAGATGGAGATTGTCCCCGGTACGCTGTTCTTGGTGATGTTTACGACGTGAAGGCATTAATCTGCGGTAATTACCATTAGGTTGTTACTGAAGGGCAGCGTGGGCAGCGATGATAGAATTATGTGGTCGGTTGTCGCCGGCTGACGGAGCGAAAGGTGGCAAAGAATTATGAGATTGCGGTGTGATGATCACGAAAGGTTCTCGCGTTAAAATATTTTTTTAATGTGGTTAAGAAAAAACACTGGAATATGATGCTATTGACGAGGAACCAGGCACAAAGTAGGTCATGGAAAAGCTGTGGAATTTAACACACTTGTTACTCTATTGAGACGATATATGTTAATTGAATTGAGTTCTCTACAGTATAGGATTAACCCTTGATCCTACTTAGTTAATTAAATTAAAATTATTTCTCTTAATGCTCAGTGATTTAAACGGATGGAAGTTTTTAAATAAAATCAAACGATAATAGTCTTTGTTGAGACGCTTTGTGGTTTTTATTTATGATGTACTACCGGGTATTGTTCGCTACGATCTCGGTTGATCACGTTTTTACAACCAATAAAATTCTTGAGAAATATCTCCACTTTCAGCATGTGCACAATACTCACCAGATAATTAATTTAAAATCACACTTCGCATCGCTTTGCATCACATGCTCATTAAAGCTGTCCCGCTTCTATTCTCCAAACGAAAATTGGCACACCGACCCTATCCACCCTTAGCCATCGCGCACCGACGTTCGACACATTTCACACAAGATCCCATCGCTTGACCAAGCAAAACAAACCACTAATTCTGGCGACTTGCGAAGCAGGCTTAACGAACTGCCAACTCCTCCAATTAAGATCGCCACACCGCGTGTTGTTGTTGTTTTTTTTTTGCTGCGCTCTTTGAGCTCCATTTAGCACGTCAACCGGCCGATCCAAATCAGTAGAACATCATTTCTTCATTCAACCCATTGTTCCCGCTGCCGATAGTGATTAGCCGACTCGGTCAGCACTCTCCCACAGCCAGCGCCGTAGGGTGAATTATGCGCTTAAGAAATGGTCACTTTCGATTCGGCTGGGAAGGGAGGAGAACGCTGCTGGGGAAGAATTCTTTTTGATGCGAAGCATGAGGTTAACCGCGGCCAGCTCCATCACCGGAGGGATCGTAAACCGCCGTCTGTGATCGGTGGTGCGGTGGCTGCACAAAACCCACAAGAACTGATGCCGCCATGTAATCATCGCCGAGTACAAAGCTCGCGGGCGGAATTTGCATTGTTAATTCACCGATCCGAGGCATCCAACGCCCGAACGATCAATCTCAGCTGCACGTACGCATCACCGGACCGGAGTGTTGGATGCGTTTTTTGGGGTCAATTAAGGTGGAGAAAAAGGGTAGCCCAAATGCTTGTTACACGTTCGCGATGGTTTTCCGGCAGCCCGTTTGCGTTGCCTAATGATATCAATCTCCGCGGAAGCCCGTATCTAAGTGTCATCAGCAGAACGAACCGATGCGAGCAACATGGATCCAGCAGCGCAATCGCTCTGCGCCATCTTCGACAAACGCTCGTCGGTGGCGGCAATTAAAAGTCATCAAAGCGCACACCACAACGGTCGCGGGGACGGTGGTTTGGTCCAAGGTCGCGAAAGAATTTAGCCTCATTTTGATGGAAAAGGGTGAAGTTTGCTTTCGGACGCCTTCTCATTGTGCAGGGGGTAAACAGACGAGAGAGAGAAAAAAAACTGAAAATAAAACTGAAGACGAACGGAAGGCCAAATTGGTTTACCATCTAATTGGTGGTCCGAACAAAAAAAGCCCTGAGAACTATCCTTCTGTCTTTTCGGTGCCCGGCTCGGAATGTATATGTGTTATTAAATTAAACAGAGAACCGCTTACCGCGAGGGTGCAATTTGATTGTAACACAATCACCCCCGATGCCCCCGCAGCCTTCGGTGTCATTTTTTTTCCAGTACTATCCGGAGATGCGAGATCAAGGTTGCTATATGATTAGGGATTGACACATCCAGCGCCGCCTTGGATCGCTTCTCGGAGCGAAAAAAAACCCGAAATAAAAATCTAACCCCCAACTAAATTCGTACCAAATACGCACCACTGTTTGCACTGCCCTTTATGCTATTTTCTGCCGGATTGCGTAAACATTCTCCCTTCCCCACCGCCGCAAGTGCGCGCGCGCGCGCGGTAGTAATTTGCGAACATTTTTCGGGGCCGGCTTCGTAGCCGCTGCGGTAAGGCGTTACTGGCGGCTTTCGGTCGAGTCCCACGGGCTAATTTGCTGCATATGCATGCTAACCCCGCGATTTGCGGAATCAACCAAACACCGAATCGGTCGGTCGGTTTCCATGCCGAAACAGGGCCAGTGGAGTTGTTGCTCTGTTCGGCATCCGTGTACGTGCCGAGAGGGAAAGTGGGAGGCCGGAATGTGACGCTGGGTGGTGGTGGTGCAAATGCATGTATGTTTGCACGCCGGCAGCGGAGCTATTTAAAGGCACAAAATAGATGCCAATTTTTTGTGCATTTGCGAACAAACACACCTGGAAGTAATTATTTTATTGGGGTCTGAGAAATAAAAACACGATCGTGTGTTGAGCGCGTTGCTCTAGAACCTAGCGAAGGGGTGGCTTGAATCAATATGTTTTTTAAAAGACAA
>JXXA01016442.1:0-20878 GCA_000956255.1 Anopheles punctulatus
CCTTTTCCTGCCTTTTAAAAAAAAGCCACTACCGAAGCCATTTATTAATTAGCCATACACTGGTTCTTTTTTTATCACAGCGAAAACATGCGCTTCACTGGATATCGTCGGTAATTGCGATCTTGGAGCAGGATACGCTGGAGCAGCTGGCACCGTCATTGCTGATCCCGGCAGTTCGGGAACTGACCGCGCAAGACGTCTCTGGTACACGAACTAGCAACGACCCACTGAAGGTGGCGCTCCGTAAGGTGGCCTCCAGTGTGGGTAAGAACATCTGCACGCGGCTCGGTACGGAGCAGTACGATAAGATTCGCAGTTCGATCGAAGAATCGCTTCGACGAAAGCGAATCGATCGCAAGGTGCAGCTAGCGCAGGAGAAGATAACCCAACCGATCATTGCGGCGCGCCGTAAGGTTGCGAAAAGGGAACGCACGAAGAAAGCCAAGAAGCGGAAACTGCAGAAACTGGACGATCCGCTCGATCTGGACGCGCCGAGTCGGGGTGGCGTACTGGTGGGGATGAAACGACTTTCGAAACCGTCCGGTTCGAAGAAGGGTGGTGGTAGCGCCCCGAAGAAACGGCGAAACATGGAAAAGCTGTTCAGGGATTGAGAACGGGGCGGGTACAACTGTATGCGTTCAGTGAGGTTGGAATTATGTGTAATAGAATTTATCACAAGATAAAATAAACTAATTAATCGATCGTACCTCGAAGGGGTTTAATCATTCTTACATTTTCTGAACTAAACGAAAATTCCATTTAACGTACGCTTTACAACTGTTGTTGTGTGACATACTTCATCAATTGTTTACGGTTTTATTAATCCTTACTTAACTCGAGCCGTTGCCGAGCAGATCGTTCACACCGGTGCGCTTAGTGCGTTCGTTTTTTTTTAACTACTCTAGGATGAGATTGTTTACACTTCAAAACACACGCTAAACGATCGAAAGAATGGTTTTATTCACACACCTAAATTGATCAGAAAGTTGCTGCCTACCACGAAAAGGAGTGAATGGAACCAAAAAGATGGGTGTACGAAGGATGAAGAGCCTCTCAGGGGAAGATCAAACTACTAACCGAAACAACACCTTATGCCTTAACATTTGCTCTAATTTAATTGCAAAGAATTGAAAGGAGAAACGAAGAAATGCAAAGTTATTGGCTAACTGAGAAATGCTCGCTTTTGTTATTGTTTTGTTTTGCTCGTTTGGGAGAGTGAGTTGGCTTAAAAACTAGATATTATTTACTGCCCCCTTTTTTTGGTACTGAATGTACTGAAACGCGTCCACACGGTATATTCTTGCCTAAGTTTACTTATTCTTTTTTTTATGTTACCTTTGCTGATCAAAAATCAAAAACATGACTTCATGTGCACAAATTCACGTTAATAGAATTTCAATAATATCCATACTAATTCTCTACAGAACAACGCTGAAAAGTGGTGGCGTGTTTTAGCCATGTATAAAATCTATTGCTGCCGGTAATGGTTTCAACTCGTAGGTGCTAATTGTGAAAGAATTTGTTTTTTATCGATGTTTGTTGGTGTTGTTTGGTTGCTTACAAACAAACATGTACCATTCGCAGTATCGTAGTATCGAAACTGTTCCAATATCGCAAATGTAATAGAGCTCGTAGCAAGATAAGAAGAATGAAGAAATTATAATTTAATCTTCAGGGCGAGAAGAAACAGATCAGCTACTAATACATAACAAGCCGGATCTGCTGCTGTTTGCCGTTATCATCCGTAGCAACCCGACCCAGATTCAATTATTATGCTACCATCGCCCACCTTCAGTTAACTTTTTGTTTGTTTGCTGTTTTTTTTAATCTTTTCGAGCTTTTCTCTTCTTAAGGCCTTCTCCACCTTCCGCAAGCTTGCTATCTACCGGCGCATCGCTGGAGGAGGCGGCATCCTCTTCTGACGCCGCCGCTGGCTGGCTCTCTTCCTGTGCTTCCTGCTCTTCCTCGTCGTCCTCGTCCGCTTCGTCGCCCTCGTGCTCCTCATCGTCGTCCTCGGCGTACGCCTCGCCGGCACTGCTAGCGGAACGCGATCCTCCCGAGCCCGTCGGTGCGCTGGCATTCAGCGTTGTCTTAGTCGAACGCACTGCATCGTCCCCTTCACCGTCCCCTTCCTGCTCATCTTCGGGTGCCGGGTAATCATCAGTCTTCTTCCTGCGACCTACCTCCGCCTTGGCATTAGCCTTTTTTCGTACATTATCGGTAAAAAATAAAACATATTTACGCAGAAAATTAGCTAAAGTCACTTAAATTAAAAGACAAACACACACAAACACACATTGATTTAGCAACAAAATATTACCTTAGCGAAGCACATGAAGTAAATCATTATGGCAAGTGGTAAACCTAGCACAACTACCAGCACTGCCCACATCCATGGGTTGCTGTTGCAGTACTTAAGGACACGGGAGACAAGGGTTTCCTGTAGGTTGAATCGGTAAAGGAGAAGGTACGGGCGTTTACTTATCTGGATATTACTACTGCTCAGTAAGGTTTGATACAAAAACGAGCGACGTTTGGGACCGAAATGCGAATGGAATTGGACGGGATTGGTTCACGAGTACACGAGATGGTTCGGGTATGCGGTACTAGCAAGCTTCCAGTAGCTTCAATTACTGCGCACACTGCACTGTACAGTTTACACAACAAACCACCTGGCTATCTCTTCGAGACCAAAGGAACCACACGTATGCGATCAGCGGTATCGAACAGTACACAAAATACGCTCCCCAGTACGCTGGTTTGTAATTGATGTATCGCATCGCTCGATCCCAAAGTGTTTGCTGCAAGGATTTATTATGTAGTTGATGAAAGGTAAAAGTAATATTGTTAAATAAAAGTAAATGAACTAATAGTAACACGATTGAATCGTACACGTTGAATTTAAACGCATTCTACTGATGAAACGATATCGACATCACGAGCTTGAACGACATGTGTAGTTTACAAGGTTTCGAATCATATCAGTGGAGAGAACGTTTCGACCGGTTCAGAGAATTTTACAATCATGTAGGGGAATCGTTCAAGCGTAATGGAGAATTTTGCAACCATATAGGAGACTGTCACAAGTTGCTAGGGGAACCGTGCAAGCATAGCGGGAGGATGTTTGCAATCGTTTCAGAGAAGCAGGCGGTGAATTTTGCAAATGTAATTAATTGTTCGTTAATTTTGCAAATGTAATTAATTTACTTACTTCGCTTATTCTTACTTTTACCTCTCTCCCTTATATGATTCGAAACCCTGTATAATATCACCAGACTAATAGCTAGATGTTAATGAGACTATATATCTAAGAAGTTCCATATGGCCAGACTAGTTTAATCAACATAACATCAGAATTACAGGCAACAGGGCAGAACAGTGGCCGTTGAACCATAAATAAGGAGTTCGAAGTCAACTTCATACCAAGATCGCGAGTGTTACAAACATTCTGTGGGTTGGAATGTTACGATCAATGCCAAAAAAACCTCTCCATTATAAAAATCGTGAAAAGAATGGAGTAAAAATATTACGTCCTGCCTGAAACAGGCAGCGTTACTGAAAGGAAATTGGATTGATTAAATTGGCCAACATAGAACTGTTTATTCGTTTGTAAAAATTGTTATCTGAAGGCCCAGATCAGTTTGAACGAAACATAATTTCAGTTTTGACCCCACCCTGCCATAAACATACAATTATAAAATTTTACTTATAAAGCCGTGTGACTGATAAATACAATTCAAATATTTGAAAGTGTATTTGGACATCTAACCTTACAGGGTTAAGGCTAATGTAAACAATAACATTTTTTTGTCAACATAATGAACCGAAAAGCCCCTGTCAACCGAAGTCAATTCTAAACCTAAATTTCACTGTTGCAGTATCATAAAAAATTGTTTAGGCAACACTATAGTTTATGTTGCGTTCATCAAAGCATGATTTTGCACTATACTATCGCATTTAGTTTAAATTTTAGTTAACTATCTTTTTGAATGGGTGAATAAAATTGATCCATACAGATCAAATCAGAGGTAATTGTACACTAAGCCACATTTAACACACTTAATCCATTAAAAGCTACCAGAACATTGGAAGAATTTCGAATTCTCTATGCTTAGATTCGTTTTCCTGTAATTGTTGTTTGAATAGCGCTGATCGAGATGATCATTAATCATGATCGGACGTTTGCACTTTTAGTAAACCGTATATCATATTATTCGAAAATAACGTTGTACTTACCGCCTGTCGGTCAAGCGTTTTCACTTTGAGATCAAACGTCTGTGCCGCCCACTCATCTGCGACGGCTTCATCATCGCAAATAACGATATTGTCGAAGAGGATATCGTTGGACATGGACCAAATTTCAAAGCCTACTGCAGCCTGTAAATGGAAATTATCGAATCATTACCCATCGTACAAAATTGGCATATACACTCTGCCGGTTTGTTTTTGTCTGACTTACAATCGACGTCATACGGAACGGGGTCAGATCTTCGAAAAAGTCCGGATTCGGTATCTTGCGCGGTGCCCACTTGCCCTGATAGTTAACGTTCGCAATTAGTGGTGGGCGCCATTTTCCTTTGTAGTTCGGATTAGCAACCATCGGTGCCTTCCACAGCCCACAGCCGACCGCTTTCTCGCACAGTGGATTCGGAATCAGTGGCGGCTCCCATTCACCGTCCATATCGTTGTCCCAGTCAGCCGGCTTAACGGCGGAGCTGTCCGGTACCATCTCTTCCACGTCATCCAACCAGCCGGATGGTTTGGTCGCCTTGGGATCGGGAATTTGCGCAGGTTCATCTTCGTTCCAGTCGTCCGGTTTTGTAGCTTCCGGGTCGGGAATTTTTTCCCGATCGTCCCAATTTTCCGGTTTGCGGTCTTCCGGATCGTCAATCTCGGCCGGTGGGTTCACCGCCGGAGTGAAGTTTGTGAGCAGTGACCCTTCGTTTACTGTTTTATGGTCCACGCGAATGGTGTAGGTGTTGTCCGGTCGAATAATTAGCTGGTACAGATGTGGTCTTTTGTCTTTGAATGGATCGTCCAGCCGGTCTCTGAAAATGCGCAAATAGAGCATAAATCATTGCCTTTTCTTCTATAGGTGCTTGTTACACGTACTTTTGCTTGTTGCAGTGTTTCTCGGTGATGGTACCGTTGATCGGGTTAACGTGACGGAAAATAAAATGAAGCTTTATATCATTACCGCACTTGTCCGGTCCGAACATGATCGTGTACGGCGTCTTGTCGTGAAACTGTAAGGACGGATAGACATTGAATAGTGTTTCGCCGACTTTTACAACATTTTCATAGACCTTACCTGTTTCAAATCTTTCGTTCCATCGCCTAATGAAAGTAGCTTAATGTACGAACCTCCGCACTCCTGGCCTTCTTGCAGATTTACCTCGTACTGCACAACAAGCGGTTTGTCGTTGAACACAAAGGGTCGGTTCAGCAGTAGATGCGATGCAATCGCAGCATGCTTGGCTTTCGATTTTAACACCAGACCATAGTCGTTGGCAAGGATTGGTCGCTGCGGCTGCTCGACAGCCCATTCTCCGTCGTACTTGGCTACCTCTTCGGACGCATCTTCCTTCTTAGCTTGTGATTTCACCCAACGTTTTTCGACATCGTTGCCTTCATACAGGTCATCAAAATGCTCCGCGAAGTACACTCGTTTCGGATCCACCTTAGGAGTGACGTACAGCTCAGCATCCTCAGCCGGCTATGGAGAACGGTTTGACACAATAAACGCATGTTACTCTATACGACAGTAGATCGTCAGTGCCACGCATAGAACCAAAAGCTACACACTGTTTGGTTAATCTCTATTACATATTCCAGCGTAACTTACCTTCGATTCGGTGGCAATTTCGTCATTGCCATGCACGACGGAATTATGAAATAGAACCACTACACAAAGCAATGTGATCCGCCACACCAGTAATGACGACCGCATTCTGTTCAGTTTCATCGTACTCTGTGAAGTTTCCTGGCTCGGCACTTATCCCTTCGCACTGCCCTCGGTCTGCCCGACTGTAGCAACGGTTCACCAGCCAGCCAAACGGTACCGCACTTCACTGGTCACACAAATTCGATTAGTACACGTATGACAAAACTATGAGCGCATGATCTCTACACGGCCTGCGCTGTGTCCGTGTCTGCCGGCAAACTCGTGATGTTCAATTGCCGATATGAGGGGGATTCCAACTACGTTTGCTCAGATACCACCAGCTCTCCCTGGTCTAGTCGCACAACAATCGCGCTGGCCGCTATGCGAGGAAAGCACAAATAAAACCTAAGTTCTCATAGTACGAAATGGGGGGAGGGGGGGCACACTTTAAGGGCTTCGTTTGCAGGATAATCAAATTAAAACGCCCCAAAATGATGCAAACTGTAAACTTACATGAACCTCGGCGCACTATTGCTGTCCCAATCTGTGTTGCTACGATGAAAATAGAGATATTTTGTGAAATAAAACTTCACGTCCACGTGCACGTTCGGCCCGGCTTTAGCTCGCTACCAATTAATGTTTCAGAACCAATTTAATCGCACGAATTTTTCACTATCTAATGTAAATAAGGGTCACTTCCCTTTGCGTTCCTCTGTTTCACCAGCGTGAGAAAACACAACTGTCACCACTGTCAAAAACGAAAATCAAATTCAGATTACCCTGCTTCCACAGTTGCAGAGGGATGCAACTCGAGTTAATTTAATTTTGATGTTTTCTAGCTTTTTTCCTTGAAATTTTAGGTAGGAAGAAAATAGCCAACAAATAAAATAAAAGAAAGATTATAAATGGGAACACCTAATTGACTAAGCTTAATTTTTTCTATCATTTATTTCATTAAACATTCCATACTTACATTAGTTGGCAGACATTAGTTGGCATACCCTGCAACAACAAACAGCTGTCAAGCGCGAAGTTCCCTTTACAATAAATAAACAATGCTTCCCAGTTGAAATCGTCTGATGCGTGATAATTTTGCCTAGCTCAGCGTTTTATCAGTGTGTTAAAGTAGTTCTAGTGGCGATGGCCTATTGAGCTTCTACCAGTAGCAACATTGTTGCATGTAGTATGTGTTATCTTATCGCGAAATGTACAATTCACGCATACACGTGACCAAATCAACGCACTTAGGAAAGCAGCGCGATATGCAGTGAATGCATTTAAAAGGGATTGAACGCATTCAAATTTGTTGTCAGTTTGCATCCAGCCGCCTTGTCGGAAGCGCATAAATACGCACACGCAGATCACCATGGCCAGCAGTGGTTTCAACCGTGTCCTGTCCATCCAAAGCCATGTCGTTCATGGGCATGTAGGTAACAAGAGTGCCGTGTTTCCGCTACAGGTAAGGACTAAATTATATAAATAAAAGTATAACAACTGAGCTAACGAAAGAGTTTGATAATTCCTCACACAGGTGCTTGGATTCGAAGTTGACCAGATAAACTCGGTACAATTTTCGAACCACACTGGCTACAAAAACGGTTTCAAGGGACAGGTATTGAACGAGAAAGAGCTGGCGGACGTCTATTCCGGATTGGTTGAAAATGACTTGCACAAACTATACACACATTTGCTTACTGGATACGTCGGCAATCCAGATTTCCTGCGAGGGATCGCAAATATTCTCAAATCATTGCGCGGCGTGAATGAGAAACTCGTTTATGGTAAGTGTCGTGGTGGAATATTCTGTATGCGTTGATACTAAGCGCCGGCTATATTTAGATGGGAATGAGGGTATGGGGAGAGAAACACTTTTGCAACATTGTAGCAACACAAATCGCAAGCATTATCTTGTTCTCTCTCATCCACGCGCTCTCTTAAATTTCAGTATGCGATCCGGTAATGGGAGACGATGGCATCATGTACGTACCCAAAGAGCTGCTGCCAATTTATCGCGATGAAATTGTTCCACTTGCGGACATCATCACACCGAACCAGTACGAGGTGGAACTACTAACCGGCAAGCCGATCAAATCAGAAGCCGACATTTGGGAAGCAATGCAATGGTTCCATGAGCGTGGTGTTCGAACGGTTGCCATTTCGTCGTCCGAATTGGGGTCGAATGACACACTGCTGGCTTACGTCAGCAATCGTATAGACACCGGTACAGAAAGATATCGTTTAACCATTCCGAAGCAAGGTAACAACGTGATTCGCTTCACCGGGACGGGTGATCTTTTCGCGTCTCTCTTCTTGGCCCATTCGGCACTGACAAACTTAGACATGGGAGCAACTCTAGAACGAGCAATCGCAACGCTGCAAGCGGTCATTACGAAAACGTTGCAATTCATCCCGGATCAGGTTCTGCAAGGTAAGGTGCCGGTCACATCCCAACAGCGCGAGCTAAAGCTTATCCAAAGCAAAAACGATATCGAACAGCCGAAGATTACGCTGAAATGTGAAAAACTGTAAACAACCTATGTTTTATCAATTAACTATATTTTATCAATTATATGACGAAGTTGACAATATTGCATGTTGTTTTTGAGCATTTGTGGTATCAACGTGTTAAAATATATGCATATCGCAATACGAATTGTTCGTTCCTTATTCATTTCTCATTGCATGACCAATACCAATACCTTGTAATCTACAGTACATACGACTACTAATGTCACAATGATAATAGATTCCTACTGTGCAACATTGTTTCAGCAAATGATGATAAGAAGTGAATACATATTTTCGAGCACATTAAAATGATTATAGCCTTGCCATGACGCGATAAGCGTGTTTATGAACATTTATGAGCATAAGTTATGAAAAACAAACCATCCAAAAATAACTCCCATATCGTCTGGGCTTAGACACATTTAAAAAATAAGTACTTTAACAAGTATTTAAATTAATTAATTGAAGCTAAAAAAGTTTCAACTGCTTACAAAATATAACAAACCATAACAAATGATATTTCAAACATATAATTTTTTTTTAACGACGAAAGACGTCGGGCCTTCGAGCTCGCGTCGCTCGTACGGAGTATTCGCTGGGCTTTTTGTCAATCGGACTTTGCTAACGTGGACTTAGAATTCCCGTGCGACCACTCTTCCTAATTCGAATAGATTCGTGGTCAAACGGGTAGGTTTTTTCCTGGATCAACTAGAATAAGTTCCTACCAAGGACCTTGAATTTTTTATGTTCATTTCGGATACGGTACGGTCCGTACCTTTTGTTACAACCGGAATGAGGGACGACTCCGTGACTAACATTTTGAGGCTTAGATTGGAAGTGACTTTATTGATCGAAATTTCGTTCTTACTGACAGATCAGTTGTCCTGGAGCGCATCTCCCACGTACAGAATTTCGTACCCGACAAGTACGTTTCTTTATTCTTGGCAGGAGTCGGTTCAAGTACATTTGCTGGTAACTTGGCAAGTTCGCGTTCGTTCGCGGCAAGTGTTTTTGTTGAATTACCTGGGTTTTCCAAGTTCCTTTGACCTTTCCTCATATTCCTTTCGTTCGTTTTTGTCGTTCAATCGTATGGTTATCATTGGCCGGTTTCTATTTTCTTTCTATTTTCCTGCTACCCAATGGTCATGTCCGTTCGCGTTGGTTTAATCCCTCTATTTTATTATGTTGATACGAAGATGATCGGTCGCGTGATTGACTTATTATTCGTCGTGTACGTAACAATACAAAATTATTGATCAAATTCGAATTTCTATAACATTTAAAATTGGGCATTTAACTTGCTCTTGCGAGGTCCTCGATCAGGACCAGGTCCTCGCGGGGTACTAAACGTTGTGCCAGTAGCAAGTGCTTGTCTTCCACGGTGCAGAATTCCTGTGGCCTCGTAGACAGCAGGAGTGGAAAGTACCACCCACGGTATAACATACGTGACGATGGTCGCTATAGGAAAACGCAGACAGCAAACGCCACTGTCTGTTGGATACTCAATATCTGAAGGTGTTGTCGTTTCCCAGATTCAGTACTTCCTGCCAGAGTTCAGCAGTGAAGTGCAGGAATACCTCGCCCTTGGTGATGACTCGCTGGCTTTCTCAAGCACCGTGCCAAGCGTAGAAACCAGCCAGCTAGTACGATACATGAATGATCTTGGGTAACCAGGTCCACCTGTCCAAGAAACTCCTCATACTGTGACCCTCCAAAGCTGGGTGAAACGTAGCAGTACATGAACGTTATACGATCTGGTTGTTTCGTTCGTCGTCGTCGCCAGCTACTCGGGCTGATCGACACTCCATATACGTTGGTTGCACCGGCCAGCGAACTCCACTAGTTACAATTGCACTAGGACCGCCTTATTCGTCCCTTAAAAAGAACGGGTAATTATATTTTTGGTACAAATTTGTTTCTTTCAGAAATTATTTTAATTTTTCCTTTGGGATTGTTTCTATAGGATGGTTTCTATGTGGGGGTCAAGAATGTGTGTGATCCAGTGCTTTAGCCCAGAGACGCATGTCCTCTTTGGATAATGTATCGACTGTATTTGACCTGTTGGTTCTACTTAGATTAGCAAGTTTATCAGCTATTTCGTTGCCTTTTATTCCTATGTGGCTTGGTTTCCAGCAGTAGGTAATGTTTAGGATTTGAGGTAGGTGTTCTATGGCTTAGATATAGCTGGCTCTGTCTTTGAAAATAGCTGTGGGCGTGTGTGGTGATGAGAGTTCTTGAGCTGCAAAGAGAAGTGCTATGGATTCTGCTGAGAAGATAAAAGTGTAGTTTGGTACTTTGATATGATTTCTAAAGATGTTGGTGATAAACTAAAATTTCCTGTCACTCCATACAATTTTGGCGTCGTCCTCTCAGCCACTACTGCTTAGAAATTTAAAAGTTCCTAGCTTAGTCTGAATGAATAGGGTAGATTTGTTAGCCACCGAGTTCTCGACGAGGCGTAAAATTTGGCCCCGAAACGTCGCTGCAGCCCATAGTGGGGCCGAGCTGCGCGATGCGGTGCGGGAAAGAGATGCTAAAAAATCAAGCCTCATACAAACGTCCACAGGAATCGCTGGGCGAGATAGGCAGATCGAATTGCTCGAGCGAGATGCAACACTGTTCTAATAAGAAGGTTTAGAACAATTCATGGACGAATGGCTATTAGAACATGCTTGACAGCTAACGTCAAACAAAAGTGACGCAGACGCAAAGCACACAAAATAGACAAAAGCGTAGGGAAAGCAAAAAGAAGAGCAAGCGGTTTGTGTTCTGCTTCGCGGGGTGTTCAGAAAAAGGCACAAACAAAAATCGACGCAATTCGTTAGTTTTATCCGTATCGTGTGCGTGTTTGTGTGGTTTTATTTACCATCCCATCGTAAAAGATGAGCAGCACCATAATGTTATTTGCCTGCTCGAAATGCTTCTCACGCCACCCGTTTGAGGAATTGTCTCCAGGCCAGCAGCTCTGCAAGGTAAAGTATATTTTGTTCCGTCTTCGATGCTTTGTTACCCCCGAGCGTGCTTCAAAAGTTGTGTTAAGTTGTGAAAATACAGTACGGATGTTTTCGGAGTGAAAAAGGATTCCGTAAAATCCCTCCTTGAGAAGATTGTCTGGCCAACGGAGGAACGGACGTGAGAGTGTGAATATGACGCCAACGAGAGCTAGAGAAAATGGCATCCGTGGTTATATTCTCAAACTTATTTACATTCGCTTCAGGCAGTAATGCTGTTTCATTGGCTTTAAGAATAAACTACGTGTTTAAATGTTTATAATAACGATGAAATGACCCATTTTCCCATATTGACAAGCGAAAAAAGCTTAGTGCGAGAAAGCGTTACAGACAGTACGAGAGAACGTTGGGGCGGGGGAGGGGGGGAAGTTCACTGTGACCGTGAAAAATGTTAAGGATGCTCAGATGAAAACAGCGATGAAAAACAAATCCATCCTGTGTCCTGGCAACATCCGATAACAGGCAACCCGAAATACGAACCAAGACGTCGTCAAAGCACATTTTAAAATGCCCTATACCTATGCACGCTCATTTTTTGTCTTTCTTTCTCTCTCTTTCTCTTTCTCTTCCCTCGACGCTTATACGATGACGGCGACCACCGGTAGGATTGCCGCGGATCATTTCCGGTGGTGAAGTGTACCTACTGCCGCTCGGAATTCCAGCAGACATCCAAGGGTAGCACGTCAGCGATTTGTCGGAAGTGCGAGGCAAACGTAAAGCAGTATGGAAAACCGTCCGCATGCGAGCTCTGCAACATCATTGCCGCGTTCATTGGATCAAAATGCCAAAGGTTTGTGTTGACCAATCGACTACCGAAACCGGTGCCTTTTTCGAAGCGTTCTTTGTTGCTTTTCCACCTGTTTTCCTTTCCCCAAATCCTTGTTCACTAAAGTTGAAGAAAATTGTCACATGACAGACTTGCATCCTTCTTTGGATTGTCGTTATCTATGTGTGTTGGAACGAACCTGCTAAAACTCGATCCCTATCTAGTGGATCAATGCGGTATAAATTATACTGATTCCAATTTTTAAATATCCTCGAAGATAATAAATCACTAGCGTTTGTTTTAATTATAGCTGCCAACTTAGTTTATGCTGCGGACTAAAATTCAATTTTACGCAGAGAATAATTTGTACAAATCATTGGATATATGTTTGTAGCTTTATATTTCATCTAATTTATATAATACAGCTGGTTCTTGCAACGGCATAGATTAATGAGTAAATCCTTTTTGAATGCATTAAATTTTGTTTTATGTAATAAATGTACAACAATATTAGTGTTACATAATATGTTGCCTATGTTGCATATTTTTAAAAGGCGACAATTAACGAAGGATCGCACTTCAAAATCTTCAACAATATTTTGCCGTACCTTCAGTTCCCCCATTCCTCCGCGCACTGCCGTGTCCTTTTCCGCATTTGTTGCCTGTCAGTATCGATAATTTAAAGGAAAAAACAACTGAACTATCTTCTTCCACAACCTCCCACAAAAAAAAAACTCACAAACACATGCAATCCCTTCAAGAAATCGTTTGATTATGACGCAAACATATTTGTACCATCCTCCCCCCGATTAGGTGTACAAACTCCGAGTTAAAATATGGACCAGCCGTTACGTGCGATCAGTGCAAACAGCGGTGCGCCTTTAATAGGCCCGATTATAAGGTTAGAATGGCAACCGCGATTCAGCCCTAGCGAAGGCGCCCTAAAACACTGGCTGTGTTGTTCATATATATATGTGTGTGTACGCGCGCGCGTTTGTATGTTCCTTGTATGTGGGTGTAGCTAGAAGCGACGGGTTGAAGAAGAAAAGCTCACAACACCGCAAATGCACACACAAATATCACACAACCACTCAGAGATCGCCCACCGAGTGGAATCGAAATCTCGAAATTCTTCGCGCAAAGGCTTGCCCACGATCGTCACATGATCTGCCGACGGTGGTCGGTCTGTGGGGCCGCGAAGTGTGTATACACGTACAACACAGCATGCAGAATATGTCCCAAAAGTGTCCTGCTGCACCACGACGTCAAACGAACCATCACTTCTTTCTGCTTCTGAGGGAGAAAACATGAGCAAGAAGTAAACCAGCATTCATGAGGAGTGTTAGAAGTGTTAGAAGCAAAAATATTGCGGTAGAGTTAGTTAAGTCAGCTTTACAATTGTTCAGCTAATGATGTGTAAAATACGATGCGGAAAAGATCCTTACTAACGATTTCATTACACTCATGTAATGACATAATATAAAATAGTTTATTGAGCGAGCGTTCGGCACGGACGAAATAGGTTCCCTAGTTAAAAGAACAACTAGTTTTATGTTACTATTAGCTCTATGCAAAGTGTTCCACAAACAAAAATCGAGCTTAATCAAAAATCGTTATCATTTGGCGCATAGCACCTTGGTTCGATTTATGATACAGCCACTTTTTTGGTTTTTTCACACGCTATTTGCCAGAAGCTAGTCAGGATCAGGAACGTGACAGTTATATTCAAATCAGGGCAGCTCATTTCGGTACCAGGGCAGCTCTCACTAATGTACCATGTTTATGTAGTAAAATTACCTGCTATTGTTGATTCGGTCGGTACCAATGTCAAGGTTGTTAGCCATATTTATTTTGTTTTTTTGAAGCATGTAGTCGATTTGACACGATCGTAGCATAATTTGAGCAATGGATCGATCACTTTTACCAAACGAACCATACGCGTGTAGTGCAACTCGTTGCCGCGTTTAGCAATAGTCTAAAATTATTCACTGGTACTTTTACTGTTAGAAAGATAGTAAAACATATAAAAAATGAAGCCAGGTGGAACAAACCCTAGGTTGGGTAGGGTTGTTACGATGGGATTATTTCAATGTGCTTTCCATCGCGTTAGAAGGATAAGAATTACAAATTATGAGCCATAGAAATTTCTTATAAGGAGCCTGTAAAAATAGTCTTGGTTTATTATTGAATTATTCGTGGAATATTATGTCCAGAAGGCTTATAGAACAGGCTTATGTAGAATCATGTTTGGCTCGAAAAATAAGATAAATTCAGAACTAAGAAGGAAACGAAGAAAATCGTGTACGGCAAACAATTATCATTTATCGGCGATGTTAGGAGTTTTTAAGTCTGCGTCTTAATAATTTTGAAGCAATAAGCAATGCAATATGTATACATGATGTATATAACCGATAGATTAGATTTAAAAATCCTGATTTCAATCCGACACCGCTCGTTGAACGTTCTGAATATCATTTGGAGTCAAGTGAAAAGTGGAAAGAAGTATTGAAGGACTGTTAAGCTGTTAGCTACATCAATTCAGATCCTCTTCCGTAATAGAACGACAAGATTCACGAAGAAGCTGGAAGTATTGGGCAATATTTCCATTTTACGCGTGAAGTTATTTAATCGACCTATACAAACTATAAAAAACACTTCTATCGAAAGTATGTTCGACACATAAAATTTGCATTACGGTATTCAACACGGAATGTCTAATACAATACCAAAGAGAGTGCACGATCGGAATCTAGTGAGGGATCGCATAAAATCTATTCAATCAATGTCAGATATCAATTTTATGTCAATTATCCCATTAGCGACCACGAACAGATTATTCCAGGACATGCCAAATTACCACCATCTTCGGCATGAACAGTTTCTAGATTAGGATCACTAGGCCAGCAAAACGATTGAAGAATTGTTACGTTAAACTGGTCGAACTGAAGTTTACGAGAAGAAAATGCAGGAGAAAATGGTATCTGAAACAGTTGTACAGTTGTGTATAGTCGGCTACTATGACAACTAGTTTGTTATCTTGATTGTGTTAAAGTTTTTTTTTACATATTGTGGAAATATTATTATCGCGTGCCTAAGCTCTCTTGACTTTATTAAGCAAATGGGGGATGTCAGGATGAAACCGTTTTAGTAACGATTGCTGTAGAATTAGTAGATTAGGAAATCCAATTGGGAAGAAAAAGTTTTGGTTCGTTGTTTGACTCGGTGCAGAGGAACGTATGGTACTATGAATTATTGTTTTCAAAATTCAGTCCCCTCCTGTTCATCCCAGTTGTATGCTTCGATTTTTAAAGCCATAAGAAAGTATTTAAATTCTCGCAGAAAGTGCAGATCGCCTTACGAAGTTCATATGTTTTGTCTTTCCTATCTGCACACTACAGGTCGATGGAAAGCTGCTTTGCTGGCTGTGCACGCTGTCCTACAAACGGGCCCTCACGAAAGCCCGCCAGGTAGAAAGTGAACGTCGACGGGCCAAAAAACGTGCGGCCGAAGGATCTTTCCCACTATCGGCAAGCGCCACAAGCACCAACAACGATGGTGGTAGGCGCGATCGAATGCACGAGAAGGGGAGCGGTGGATCCGGTGCACAAGGTAGCAGCAACAGCGGAGGAATGAATCTGCCACCACTGAGCGATCTCGGTGGAAGTGGTCTCGATCGTATAGACAGTGGGCCCGGTGGCGGTGTTGGTGGAAATACGACCGGCAACAGCGGCGGAGGAGGAAGGACGGACAATGGACGACACTCATCCTCCTCGCACAGCAAGAAACCTCGCTCCGATACGGGTAAAATGGTTCCGGACATGCCGTCCGATAAGCTGCTTATGAAGAGTGGCGGCGGTAACAGCACCGGGAGCGGCGGCGGTGGTGGTGGCGGTGGCGGCGGAGGTGGAGGCGGTGGTTACGTTGATCCCCACAGTTCGGACCACGTGATCGCAATGACGCAGCTGAAGGAAACGATCGCGACGCTGCAACGCAAGCTGAAGCAGAAGGATGGCGTCATACTGGAGAAGGAGAAGGAGATCAGTGCCTGGAAGGGCAAACACTTCCACCTCGAGCAGGAGCTGATGAAGAAGTACAAGGACATGGAGAAGAACTACGAGTTCAAGGTGGACGTACTGAACAAGAAGCTGAAGGCACAGCTGCTCGAGATAGCAGCCCTGTCCAAAGCGGTAAAGGAGCGCGACGAGAGCAAAAAGAAGAAGGTTGGGGGTCTGTATCTCGCGACGACGAAGCTGAGCAAGGCGAGCAAATCGTACGGTTCGGATTCGAAAGATGGTTCCGAACGCGAAAAGTCGTCCTCAGCGATCGGTCGTGGTGCTGGTGGTGGTGGTGGTGTAGGAGCAGGGGGACGAAACCGTGTGCTCGACGATGATGATGAGGATGAAGAGGAGGAAGAGAACGGTAGCAACAAGGAAGACAAGGAGAACGACAGCGAAAAGGGTTCGGAGAAGGGGGCTGGCTCGGGGCGGAATACTCCGCGCGACAGTGGTAAGGATAGCCCGCGCGATGTCGATTCGGGCAAAGAGAGTCCACGCGAGTCGGACAAGGAGGATGAGGTGAGCAGTGATAAAAAGCAGCACGAAGAGGACTCACAGAATGCGCACTCGGCCGAATCGGGTGAAGCGGAGCATCTGGGCAAGGTGAGCAAGAGCAACGGATCGTCCACCAAGGATGAGGACGACTCGGATCGGGACGACGGTGAGGATCGTCGTAGCTCAGAGCGCGGCTCCGAGGGTGGATCGGAACGTGGATCCGAGCGGGGTTCGGAGCGAGGGTCGGAGCGCGGCGGCGGTTCCGATCGCAGTGACAACGAGTCGGACAAGGATAGTGATCGCGACGATCATTCCGACAAAGATGAGGAAGATGAAGAGGAAGAGGGTAGAAGACGTGGCGGAAGCGATAAGGAGAGTGATCGGGACGGATCTAACAGCGGGTCGGAGAGCGATCGCGACTCGGACTGAACGCGCGTGATTGGGTCTACGGCGTGGGTAGTTTTTCTTTCTAGCTTTTTTTTATCTTTTATCTGACAAGGTGTCCTGTTCCTGGTTGCACAAACCGAATGGATCCATTAATTTACCCGAACGCACTTCCCGCTCGTGCTCTATTTACTTCTACATACTATTTAAATATTAACTAATGTGAAAACGAATGCGCGTGTGCGCCGTTATTACCTTTCCGACCGTTTGGGAAAACCCCATTTGACTTTAAAGTAAAGATGTTTGTTCCAAATGTATTATGAAAGCCGGCTTCCAGGACACGCGCGTTTTGATTTAAATTGTCTACTATATTGCAAGTAGCAACCTTCTATGGTATCTTCGACCGGCATTCAACCCTTTTGTCGCGAGCTATCCTCCCTTCGTACTTTGAAGTAGTGTCGTCAGTGTGAAGGCTTGGTTTCGTAAAAAGAGAGGCAACGTAAGACTTTTAATACGAACCCGTAGATTACAAAACCGAACCGATACCTTCAAGGGCAGCCTCCTCTCACAGCCCGTCCGATTGCTCATGTATGTGACGTTACAAATTATCTGTAGGTAATCCCCTGTGCGGTCCCGAAATGTATCCCCTTTCCTTCCTCATTGATGGCATGTATGGTTGCAACTGTTTGGGGAAACCTAAGGCGAACAATTGATATGAATAAAGATGATGGAAACAAGTAAAACCAAACCTTGCATGGTGTTACGTTTGATAACTAAGCGGGTTTCTGATTCACTATAATTATTGGAAAATTGAACCTAACGTATAATTAGGTTTCCCATAATTAATGCAGTTGATTTCGAATGGGGAAATCAAATCTTTAGATGCATTTAGTTTCGTACTATCCATAATGTGTATTACGTTTTATTACAGGATTGACAGGAATTGATACTAAAATTTCAATACCACTTTCCCTGGGAATACCAATACAACATTCCTCAGGGTTATCCAGTAATGGTATTGTAAATGCATATAGACGTAGTTGGGCTGATATGGATGTTGAAGTATTCGTACAATCTCAAGAAATTTACAATACTCATTAAGCAAGCAGCAGAAAACAAGGAGGTGGCCATTTATTAACTGCTTGTTTTAGGGGCGGGCGGCACTGGACATTCGCACATGAGCGGTATCACGATCTTGTCTGATTCATGGTCCATCCCGTGTAACGATTTATCAGTAGACTCGGTATGCTTCTCTCACCTGGATCATCCGGAATGACCCAACTACAAATATTTCAACGAAAACAGTGAAAGTATCACTTTATTCCTTCCTCTAATCTAGTTACTATTAAGTTAACATATAGTATGTTTTTTGCAAGACATTTTATAAGAAGCAATTTTACAGAGAACAGGCGTTACAATCGTTAATTGAGAATTATATAGGTTGGAGTAGCGAAAAACTGTACACCATTGAAAGCACTCTAAAATATAGTTTTAGTGAGTAAAAACAATTACAATGCATAAAATAGTTGACAATAGTAATATATTTGTCGTGTTCACTCACTCGAACAACAAACTCTACGCGGTAATAATGCTAGCAATCTTTCCCATCTACCATGCCCTAACTTTGCTTTGTGTAGCATCGGTCAGTATCCACGTGTTGCGATCGTGTTTCTTCATAGACATCTGCTTGTGCCGGGGATGCGTTTTGCATATCACGTACAGCCGCTCTTGACGCATCACGAAATAGCAATCCTTGCACCGACGCTTCAACCGGCCCTTTACTTTAAAGCCACTGACAAGGCTAAGCAACGGTACCGTTGGTGTCTGGAGGAGGCTGCTATTCTGGTGGCCCATTGCATTTTTTGTGCACTGATTTGCCAACGGAGATGGCCTCGCGGGCTGTGCTAGCGAGTGAAAAAATGTGCCGGTGATAGGAGTACCCGACACCCCCGCTGCCGTTAGCTGCACAGTCGAACGTGGTGCAAGTCCCACCGTGCAGACCCATCGTAGACGGGAAAGAAGACTCGGCCACATAGTATGTTGAAAATGCTTGCCCTAAAATAAGGCGACGAATTTGTAAATAAGTTTAATTCGGATTGAAGCACGTACCTTCCTGTTAAGAATGAAGTAAACAAACGAACCGTATGGGTTATGTCACAACATGCACTGTGGTCGACATATTCACATATATGTACCCATGTTTTTATACCCACATTATTTAACCGTAATATGTTTTGTAACGAATTTTATACAATATTTTATACAATTATACAATAAAAATTATATTTTTTATTTGTACATGTGAACAGCTTCGAATTGATTTATCAAAAATAATTTAAAAATTATACATATAACACTGATTGTCAACTGATCGGCCGTTCCTATATAGCTGTGCCCTTCTGTCAATTCGAAACGGCGCGTATTTGACAATTTACCTCGAAAACATTCCGAGAAAATGCTGTAGTTGATCGTCTCCCGCTTTGTATTGCTCCGGCAAAATGGGCTCCCAAACCGAAACGACTGCTGGAAGGTCTGAATTATTGCCCTAAAAAAAAGCAACTGTTTGTAAAAGTGTGTTTAATTGTTTTAACCATCACTCTCCGTCCATCAACAGCTCCGGTTGGTTTCTGTCGCGTATCTATCACAACGAATATAAGATCATTCGAATTCCAAAGGAAGGACAACTAACGTTAGGAACTGGTAAAAATGCAAACTTTATGTTTTGCCCGATCAAGTATAGCAACGTTTCTCCCGAACATTGCTCACTTCAGATGATCGACGGAAAACCCACAATTACCGATTGTCAAGTACGTATAATATTAGTTGTAAATTCGTGCGGGTTCGTGCTACATTACAAGGCACGGTGCAGCAGTGGAATGTGCTGATGTTTGCGGTTTTTATTCTCTCATCCATAGTCCCAAAAAGGAACGTATGTGGAATACTTCCGATTCGACATGTTTTCACCGGGACAAAGTGTTTTGCAGGAAGGCAACCGTGTTGGTTTTGGCATTACCCCTTGTGAAATTCCACAATATTATAAATCTCACGAAGATCAGCTGCTATATCGGGTTTGCCGAGAGATTAGTGTCGACGAAGCGATTGTTGTATCTGATGACGAGGAAAAGCAACAGGAGGAAGAGGATGTGGAGCCGGCAGCGGTGCTCATCAAGGAGGAACCAGATGATATTTTTGCTGATAAAACTGAATCGAAGTCTCGTTCATCGATGATACATCACACTTCGGCGTGCGTTTCGATTCCGGAAGTACTGATGCCCAAGTCCAGCTTCGAAGAAGAGTACGATCAGTACCTCAATGGGTGCCATACTTCTGAGGGTTACGAATCCGACACCGTACAGGGCTCACCTTATGCTACCAATGATGTTATCGTACTGTCCGACGATGAGGAAATAGATCAGCATTACTCGCAAATGGTGCTGGAAGAACTGAAACAAGAGCTGGACGACGTAGAGCAGATGTTGCCCGAAACGGTGGAAGAAGATGAATCAGCTTTGGGTTGGGCATACAAGTTGAAGCCTGACGCAGACGCCACCAGTCGCTATAAAGCGCGATCCAAAGAAAAATCAAACGCTTCCAAACATACACACCATAAGCACAAGTCTTCCGAATCTCACAAAAAAGATAAGAGTAGAGATGTTGAAGAAAAACAGTCAACCATCAAAAGCAGCTCCAACAAGAGCAGCAGCAGTAGCAGCACCATCAAAAGCAGCAGCAGCAGCAGCAGCAGGACCAGCAGCAAAGGTTGTAAAAGCAGCAA
>JXXA01016449.1:0-11590 GCA_000956255.1 Anopheles punctulatus
AGACCTTTATCACAAAATCCATTAAACACACTAAGATTTATTATTAAACATACCTTTATCTGTAACACAGTTTTACAAAGACCGTGTGATGTGTAATATATATTTATGACGTATGGTTGCGAGAATTGACAGCAAATAGATGCATAAACTATGTTTGGGATTTGATCCACAAAACCCGGTAATAATAATTTACATATTCCACTTTATCGGTATTCAGAATAAGCCTTCCCCCCCCCCCCCCTCTCACCCCCACTGGGCAGGTGCACTGGAATCACACTCGTAAAAAAGCACGAGCAACAGATGGATTTACGATTTCCATAGGGTCTGTTCCGTGTGCACCGTGCTGCCTAGAAACGGCCAACAGGAAGCGGCTGAGAAATGGGAAGAAAAAAAAATACGACCCTGGGGTAGAAACAGTTTCGATACCATACACATGACACACGCTCAGGCACGACAGGCGACTGCCGTGTGTGGGTTCGAGAGAAATTCATTTCCTCCGTTCGGCACGAATCTAAAATAAAATGAAACGACAGTCTTCCACACGTTCTAGCCACGGCACCAACCCACTACAGGGCGGATAACGGTTGAGCTTAGCTTTTTTTTAAAAAAAACCTTGTCAACTCCTTTGGCATTGCTTCCGGCGAGAGGGCTTCTCACTTTCCTGAAGCATTTTTTTTCCTCAAAAATCGTTTAAAGTGAACACTCAAAAAGGATCTGTGTCTCTACAAACACTCCCGCTTGAAAAGCATGGTTCGCTTAGTGCTAGCGTTGGTGACATTTTGCGCGTTCGCCTGCGACCAGGGGACGCCCAAACATCATTCGCGCTTCGACTATTGCGATAAGAATTACTGTCCCCCGGGCAAACGCAATATCGGGTGCGGATGCAACTTCGATGAACCGTACGGACCCGGTTGTGCGAACAAAAATGCTAAGTGGCACATACTCAGCAAAAGAGACAATCAACAGGTACTACACATCCACAATCTTTATAGAAATCGGTGCGCTTGTGGGCAGTTGAAGAATTTCCCTCCGGCTGTGCGGATGGTGCAAATGGTAAGTTTAAATGTGCTTTGTGACGGAAGCTGAGCTGTGCTCGAATTTACGTAGTTTAAGCTCGGTCCATCCAAGTGCACACATCAGAGTTCCGCATAGTGTATGCCGAACTGTAGCCAAATAAATTTAATATGGTCTCTCTCACGAGTAGTACCGATTTCATTTCAAGCATTTTCTAGCCTTTCATAAAGCCATTTTATTTCTCTCCGATTTCCTCCTTCAGCGTATAGACGATGACCTGCAAACATTGGCACAGTGCAACGTCAAAAACTGTTTTTATGGACATGACGAGTGCCGTAGTACGGAACGGTTTCGCTACGCAGGTCAAAACATCGCCAAACGTACGGTCTGCGGACGAGAGCTCAATTTTGCGGAGGTACTCAACAGTTCCATGAGCGTTTGGTTTAACGAATACTGGGACACAACGACCGAAATGCTGGCGAAATATCCAGACTATCATCTAAGGTATACATATATATATACTTCCGTCGTGAGATTAATTAACCCACTGAGTATGGGCTATCTTTTTTATTATTATTATTTGCAGCAAACCCATCGGCCACTTCACGCAAATAGTGAATGATAACGTTTACTTTGTTGGCTGCGCGCTAATCTCGTATGCCGTCCGCATCAAGGACTATTTTGCCGAGACCGGCGAGGACTGCCGGGCGTACTATTTCGCGTGCAATTACTCATTCATCAATCTAAAGAACCGACCGACATACGCTACCGGAGCAAAACCGGCGCAAAAGTGTCATTCACGCCCCAGGGGAAACTATAAATGCTTATGCAGTGAGCATGAACCCTATTCCACCATCCTAGACTGGGAGGAACAAATGTTGTAGATGGGCAAACATCTACACAAAAGCTGGAACGGATCTACAGCCATTACACTTCATTGATGAAGGTTGTGCAACGAGCTTGGCTTAAAAGACTTCACTTCATCATAATCCTACCTGGAGGATTTCATTGTAAGCCGAACGATTAACATTTTCACCGAAAACATAATTAACTTCCCGCTAGACATGTGTTGTAGTTTTCACTGCTTTCCTGAAGGACTTCTTTAGGATTGCGTGTATTGCACGAAATCTTACACCAATACTATTGAATGAAACCCGACACCGCTTCGACAAAATGAGTCCAGTGCTTAGCACCTGGTTGAACATAATTATATAATGCGTCAATTGCGAATTATTGATAAATAAATGGAACCAGCAAAATCGGTACGTTTTACAACTAGTTGTGTCTTTGCGGTGGGATTTTATTTACATTTACATTACAACATCGTGCGTTGCATTTAAAAACACCGTGCGGTACTGTGTAAACCAACTGTGCACTATGTGCGGTTTAATTGATTTTTGATTATTCAATTTTCCGTACATACACCGCACCAGCTGCCAACGAAACCCTTCTTTGATTGAAGTGGAAGTTCATTGAATTTCCATACACTCATCCACCAAACAAGAGGCACAAATCCCCGCACAGTTTATCAATCGCGCCTTTCATTTGGATTTCACACACGCATCGACAGCCGAAAGTGTATTGTGGGAAAATATCAGGATGTGATATAACAGGTGTTTGCTTACGAAATCACTGGGATTCCTCTAGCTTCCAACGTGATTAATCTGGTATAAATTTATTTCTAGCAAACATTGACAATGTATTCAAATATACACCCACGCTGCTTTGTACTTGTTCATAAATCTAACCCAAAATAAAGGGTTGTCATACTGATAGTTGCTAATTATGGAACTTAAGGCTATGTAAATTCCATTTTTAAACGATTAAACTATTTTTAAACGAGTAAAAACCAACGAACAGACTGATTCGACTGAGAATAAAAATGTTCATTCTACATTGAAAACATGCATTCTATGCCAAGATCGAATTCTACTAAATACTTAACTTACCTCGCTCATTTTCTGTCTGCAAGGGTCCCACGTTACCGAAGAAACGCTTATCTAAAATTTGCAGTAATTGAAGTGCAGTCGAATGCACCTCCACTCGGGGACATCCGGTCATCAGCAATGTAACGTTTATCACAGACGTGTAATGGTCGCAAGGATATTCGCTGTAAAATAAAGCATAAAAATAATAGAATAGTAAATAGAAAGTAACTATTTGTTGGGTAGTCATAAACTATTATCATGGGAGCTGCTATCATCCAAGGCTATTATTATCCAAGGCGATGCTGGAAACAAACAAGCAAAAATTACGAAAGTTGAGGTTTATTGCGCCATAAAATGTTGCTTAAACATACTTCGCACACACAAAAAAATCGTATCGTATTCTTTCAAATGGAATCTCGTTCAACAAAAACTAGTGATGCTAATAATACCGCATCAATAATGTTCCAAGAAAGGGGTGATATCTAAGAACTGGAAAACCCATACACAACCAGAGAGAGAGGGCGTATATTTTTCCCACGCACCGATGGTGTTGTGTGGATTCATTTCTGTTGTGGGCGCCCCAAGAACGTTAGATTCCCGTCAATGGGATACCTTTTTCGGTAAATTGTACCCAGTTTGGTTTTCCCTGTTGAAAAAGAATTCTATAGAACGAACAAAACACGCCGAACGAGCAAGCCAATTCACCGTGATACAGTTTCGTCGTTTCGCAATACCCCTCGCTGCCTGCAACGCAAGCCATCCCTCCCCTCGTGGCCAACGAAAATGGTTGATGGATCGTAAAGCGGAATAGGCTAGCAGTATGCCCATCTGCACGAATTTTGCAAACTCACGACGATCGTAAAACCGGAAATTGATAAGGAACTTGAGAGCACATAAAAAAGCCGACCCAACGGGTCGACGCAGACCGTCGTGTAGCAAAAACTGATTCCGCTTTTAGCTGTTCTCACTCGCACTTCTACCCATCACAGGTTCACGGTTGTAGGTGCCAGGATTTACGAGTGGTGCATCACCCTAACACCGTCCTGCTGAATGTCGCGAAACAAAGCATTTTTTGTTTCTTCTCAATCATCGCGCGACTGCGGTGTGCATTGTGGACGCAATCATTTGAATAAGGCACGTTTGTCAAACCAATCCCCCCATCGGTCGCATATGAAACAGACACAGAAAGCTATACTTTTACTAATACAAACACGTATAAGAGCAACGAACGAAAAAGTACTGAATTGCGTAAAATTCAATTATAAAATTTAAACACCCTTTAAGCTCGGAACGATTGCATGTTCATGCTCACGCTGTCCGAGGTATGATGGACGATTGAGCGCCAAAACAAAAGCTTTACGATAATAGTAAACATTAAAGTGTCGTAACATTTGATTCCATCTGGTGTTTCCTGTCCTACGACAGGAAGGCGATTGTGCTACTTGCTCTAATTGAAAGTGTGCCGCAACTGTTAAAATGAAGCAATTTGCTGCACCGCCATTATCATGTAATTTTCTTTTAGGACAGAGTATCTATTAAACATATAAACAGCATGATAAGATGGTAAGATTAGTGACGAGAGTTTTCTAGTAATTATAGTAATGCAGCGTTGATGATGATGATATCATTGTTAAGGAGGTTTTTATAAATAATTACGACGCAGTGTAATAGCCCTGTAAGGTTTATCTTAGTTGCTAATAGATTAAAAACGCCAGCTACGAAAGAGCTTTATTATTATTAGTACAACGAATTTCATCGCATTTCGCTGCACTCAAAGTTATTATAAAATTGAATGCAATGTGCTTAGCTCAATCACTACGAGTATACAATTATAGTAAAATTTTTAACTAGACCATACACAACTTACCGCGCACTGAATATAACAGCCAGAGACAAGAAACAAGCATCGGCTTCGCGTGGAGAAGCAGTGTAGCAACGATCGATGACCCACTCAAGAAGCTGGCCGATGTCTGGGTTCGATTCGAGCAGCAGTACCACCGTTTCCTTAGCTAGCTCATAAATCTGAAATTCAAGACAAAATACCATAATATCCATCGGTTGACTGTAAACGTATGCATTCACATCGAACGTTCATTCTTTATATCAAGGGACGTTCCAACGCAACCTGTACCAGTCACTTCAAAACTTAATTATGTGTGGGCCGTGGTTATTGCTCTTAATGGCGATAATTGGATAGTGATCATCAGTTCGATACATTCATTGTTTAGTTATTTGCAAACAGTTGATGTATTCATAGCGCAATTAAAACTTACAGTTTACGCGCAACCTCAGCGAAGGAACAAACTCTTCGTAATGATCCATCCCATGCTTTGCAGTTCAGCATTTAACCACAAACTATTCCACAATGTGTGGACTATGTGGGTGTTGGTGTACTTACCTTCTCATCCTTGGAAGTCATTAGCATGTCCAGCCAACTGTAAATTGCACCATCTTCCGCCAGATGACCAGGATCGAAGCATGGGCCGCAGCAAAGAACGGCTGATATGGCCTGTAACACAACCGAGAATAGCAGACGGGGAACAAATAATGAACAATGTGTATCAACAGCTCGGTTGTACCTACGCTAGGTGAACAATGCAAAACCTTAACGAGTACGCATCATCAAAACTCGTTTGGATAGACAGAACCATTATGTGGTTGGTTTGCATTTTTTTCTGTATGGCTTTAATCACAGCATAAATCATACTGAACGTACCACACGATGAGTATTATATTTTTTTAAATAATTAAATTCATTTGATTTATAAACCTTAGCCATTTCACAAATTCGCTGGGGTGATACGCTAGCCCGATACCGCAACCACATACGAAAGTCGCTATGCCAAAGAAGATAAGTAGGAGTTGACTTGACTTTTAGACTTTTTTTATTTTGACTTGAAATTTTCCGTAAATCGAAAAGGTGCTATGCATGTTTAACGCAATTGTGCTTCCTTTTGTTCTCCACTTCGCTCATATTAAAGTTTCTATCCGTTCAAATGACACCGTTTGTTTGGAAAATTAAAGCTTTTTTAGATCTCGTCTTTTCAGTCGTTGTGATCAGGAAGTGGAAGCTCCGAAATATGCAATTTTACACCATAAGATAATATAATATTTTAAAAAAAGAGCAAATCTCACTCACCTGTAATGCACTGAATTGTAATTTTTCCTCCTCCGCTGCTATGGTGCCGACGGAATTATTTCCTGCCGAGCCAATGCCCGTGGAGGTGCTCGAACTACCCCAAACGCTCACTCCAATGGTGCCACTGCCTAGTCCACTAACGCCACTGCCGATGCCACTGGTGCTACCTCCACCACTGCTACTGCCAACGCCATGATGACTGCCGTGGTGCGAGGAACCATGATGACCATGTGCAAATGGCAGAGCATAAGTCGAACCACTCCAACCGACGAACAAATTGACCAGATTTCGCTTAAGCTCGCGTGACAACAGCGTTGAGCACGACTCGAGCGAAAAGTTTTTTATCATCTTTCGGATAAAATCGCAAAAGTGCGTTTTTACCTCACGCATGCTGCTAGTGTCTTTCCCATCCGTTTCGGTTTCGAGATAGAGCCGGGCTCCGTCTATGTACTCAACAAACGTAGGATGCAGTGACATCGTTTCACGCTCCAGCACAAACTGGCTGATGCCGAACGTGCCGTTCTCCGCGATCTTCTCGAGAACGCGCACCAGTTGCAGTCGCAGTGCATCGCGGCGTCGGCGACGACGCATGTTCTCCTGTTTACGGTCGATTGCTTCACGGATATAAACGACCAGTTCTTCCATCAGATCCCTGTTGTAGCGCGTGACGAAAGGAAAGCAGGTAATTGGAAATTTGATCAAAACGAGCAAATAAAACGCAGCGTGGGATTGAAGAATTTACAACAAGCCGCCATTCAGTTTCTACCAACCGACGTACGATTTTTCATTTAGTACGCTCCAATTTAGACTCAAATCATTGATTTGTGGTGTGTAGAACCGGACGCTTGTGCACCACAACAAGTATATTCACACTTACTTCAATGCATCGTGGTTGATCATCCCCAGAGCATTAACGGCAGCATCTCGTATATCGACGGCTTCGCAGCGTAGCAGCGGTATTACCAGTTTGTACAGTGCTACAGGTGAGGCGGTGGTGCCACTGGATTTATCACTCCGATCCGCTGACAATGAATCCGGAGAGGAACTGCAAATAGAGTCGGCCGCCACCAAAGTCATGGAGCAAAACAGAAGAAAATGAAAAATAAATAAATGAAAGGTGCAGTAGCGTCACCCAATACGTTAATCGTACACAACCATTACCATGCTATAAGCGGCTAAGAACCGAACAAAGTAAAACGCGCTATAGCAAAAAGTAGTAACAATGGTAACAGTGATGGAATGATGGCAATGATCTTCTACACTGCACTAACAATCTAACCAGCGACACTTCCATCCACTGCATTCGCTAGCAGTCTAGAAGTCTAGAAATGAGTTTCACATTGATAACATCCAGCATAATACGCATAAGTAAATATAATTCAATCGCCTACTACGACTACTGCCAATCTTGTGCAACAAGAGATTTTGTGCATGTAACGTTCTTCTCTCTCGGATACCAACCGAATTATCATAAGTTGCAAGCTACTGGCACAAAATTCGCTCATATTTTTCAAGTTTGAAAATTGTGGAGTTTGAAAATGGGAATCCCTTTTTTTGTAAAAAAAAAAATCAATTCAATTTCTTCAAAGTATCGTTCGTGATCAGCACTACTTAGCGTCTCACAATAATTGCCTTACAGAACAGTTATGTTTTATTTTATTATGTTTCATTATATATTATGGAAATATTGTTCTGAGCTACAATACCCAACAAAAATATTTTTTTAAATTTTTATTTAAATTTCTTGTAAATAAATTACATTTATGGAACACAAATGTAACGAGTAAAGCTTGTTACAACTGACAATTAACTGATACTGGATACTGGAGAGAAGCTTAAATGTGGTTGTTATTGAATGATAATGAGTTTGGAGTATTGTTTGTGCTGAAAACACCGAGCAGATTACTCCACTGGCTACAGTTGAACACGTACGTACACACTATTATCAACTAAACAAAACACAACAATGTGTGCACTAATTTTTAACTGAAAGTAACACGAAATGAATGGCACTAGAAAGGGCTAGATTGAAATGAGACAACAACGATCTGTTCAATAACTTATGAGTAAATTAACAACTGAAACAATGATTGTGATAAAAAACAATGAAAACGAAGGAAAGAATGAAGTGAACACAAAACAAATAATTTATAAAGTATTGTAAAACTATGCCGGAAAGGAAATTAAAATAAACGTTACCCTTGTCTCTTATGTCTGGCATCTTTGCGACCATAGGATAGAGGTAGGGTGAAGCGTGTCACGATTCCTTCTGGTCCAAACACGGATGACGGTATATTGTCCAACGAATCGGACAACGAGCGGGAATCCGATTGATCATGCAGACTGACAGTTGCGTGTAGGAATGTGGTAAAATCGAGTGGCGATCCGATTCAGTGTACGATTCAGTTACGAGGAACCGGGATATTATAATTCAGATTCACGAATGGATAAGTTCATGTTTGCCGTATCGTACGAGTGATTAAAGCATTTTGAGAACAGTACAATCAATAACAGAATATCGGGTTTAATTAAAATTACAACAGCGTAAAACAGTATAACCGAGGCAGAGCGCAACGATGTGAACAAAGTAGTAAAATTATATCAATAGTAACACATCATAGATAAGTAACGGTTTTAGTCGTGTTGTTGTTGATGTATAGATTGTTCAACAGTATTTGTTGGTAGTGGTGTACAGTAGAGATGGAATAGAACGATGAAATTTTGTTGTTCGATAAACAGGATATGACGCGTTGGCATAGAGAGAAGAAACATGAAAGAAAAACATACTTTAAGTGTTACATTCACTCAATGTCACTAAACAATAGAACATTTTTCATGCTAGTTGTCTCCTGTAAAGTACGCTAGATAGTAACAAACACATTTCCAGAACCCATCCCACGATGGTGCAAATTATATATCGCTTTCATACGCAAAACGTGAGCACACAAACAAATCGACCAAGTGTATTATTACGATGGTGCAGAAAAATGCTGGATGAACATGACTGTACCCCTAGCGAAAGTGCAAAATTGCGAAGCGAATACTGAGACCAGAACACCATGGAATGGACGACATACACATGAATCACTATACAATATACAACCGTCAACTTTACAACCGAAACCGATATTTGTGTTGTTAATCAAAGCAACGCTTGCCGTATTCACACTCATCAGAATGTTTTGTATTGATCGCTAGACAATCCTCAGAGAAAATGCACTTCATATACATATTGAAAACATCATTGGTATAACTTGTTTTCGTTAAAAAATTTCAAGTTCATGAAAATAAGTTTTTTACACGAGATGATTTGCAAAGGTATGATGTGTATAGTAGCATTACGCAATGAAAGCAATAGCAATGAGCCACTCTGCAACGTATATACATGTAATTATATACATTTTACGATGTGACAATATTTCATCGGAACAGTCGGGATATTCTATTTTGGTAAACCTTAAGCTACCGAATTTAATCTACTCCTGCATGTATTATGGTTCTTCTTCTCTTTGTCGTAACGACCGAGGTCATGCCTGCCGTTTCACCTAAACTAAACTAAAGTACTAAACTGATTTTACTGATTTAAACTGATTTTACCAGCTGGTTAGTCACTCCTCACGAAGTAGAAACAGACCGAATGGGATCATGATACCGGTCCTGTCGTGTGAAAGATCGGCACCGTTACCACTACACCACCGGGCCGCCCTTCGGTAGGTACAATTTCAATAGAACTAAACGATCATTTTTAACCTTTTTTTCTTTTTCCAAATGCCGTTGAAACGTCCGTCTCGGACGTTGTTCATCCAACCTTCCTTTGTTCAACACAACACACAATTTTAAACATACTGGGGGCGATGTTAAGGATAATGATTTTCAAATCCAACCCCACTAATTCCATTTACCTAAAATTAACAGTACGAAGGGAGGAGCATGGTATGGTATGATATGGTAAAATGTCATTGATTCTTTAGCCAGAACAACGGCAGGATCATCTGCGATTCTCCAACCTCGTATGGCGCAGTAGGAAAGGTTTTAAGTGTTTCCGATCAAAATAAATGTGTTTCATATTAATTGTTCAACATATGTACGATTGAAACTCACGCGAGTGTCAATAAATTGTGTGATTAAAATCATTGGAATTATACAAAAATGTCTCGTCATACTAAACAAAGCGGAGAGCTTAAATTAAATTAAAATTAAAATTTACACCACAACACAACAATTACACAATTATACTCATATCAAAAACAATCCTTCACAGCAAGTTATCTAATATAGATCAGAATGTCAACATAAAGTATATTCATACGAAAACAAATATGTGTAGAAGTGAACTCATGTAATCAATTTTAATTAAATTAAAGCAGTTGGTTACACATAAATTTACTAAACTTGATAATTGTTATATAGCTATTTTTCCTATTACTTGCTACCACCATACATTTATGCACACCTACACCACAGTATAATGATCGCGCTGAGGTTTCTCGTTTGGCGCGAGTAGGATTTAATTAAAAACAAAACCGTCGATGTTTTGGCATTGTTTGATGTACTATAGGAAATAATATTACGAATCTTTTACGATTACATTTAACACAAACGCACACTCAGTCAAGACTATAAAGAACAAGTTGCACCTAAGTAGAGGTAGACAGAACACTAAGTGACCATTTGAATGCGGATGTGTAGGAGTATGTTTGTTGCTAGAGAACACATATTGGGTCGGGTAATATCATTTACCAAACCATCATAATTCAACATACAACGGACATCATCACGACATATATTGCGGAAAGAAGACAGACACAGTAAAGGAAAGAAACGAAGAGAAGTCCCTTACTTGAGACATTATTGAAAAAGGAGGAAATAGATCAATTCTACAATACATATGCAAAGATTGCTACCAACATCTCAAACTCACCTAAGGCTGAGATCGGGTGAAGCACATCGCACGGCAACACTTGGCATCAGAGGAATAAGCCGCATTGCGAGCGCGACCTGATTTTTCCAAAGATGTGCCAGCGAGTCACGCTGCGCCTCAGATGGGGGCTTTTTCGTCGGAGCCGAACTTCGGAGCAGTGATGCACGGTTGTCACTAACAGGACTGTCGGGGAAATAATGGGAAAAGAATGAGAATAAACCATCACCACACAATTACAAACATAACATCCCGATGTTTTACTACATACGTGGGATCTATGACGTTGAATAGGCTCGTTACTCGCTGATAGCAAATTGGCCAGGCCTGCGCTACAACCGACGGGCAATGCTGTAGCACACGCGTCCGTTCCATGAATCCAAACAGGCACACACTCCACGGATCGTACGCTTGTCCAAAGGCCGACTGGGACAGACAGAGCGTCAAAGTAGACGATGATTTTGTAGATTCTTCAACGTGGCCAGTAGTCCATACACCACTATTGCGATCGACGATCCATTGCAGATCGATTACATTCGCGTTCAGCATTGCCGTTCGATCCGTTTGCGGCAACATATGCAGACATTTTTC
>JXXA01016453.1:0-15007 GCA_000956255.1 Anopheles punctulatus
CCCCCACCACAGTCCGGACCGCCGTCCGTGTCGCCGGAAGTGCGCCCGAAATCGTTCGCCCGCTTCACCCCGTACCAAATCCCGCAGCATCCTTCCTCGCCCGCGGCGGCTCCGCACGCCCATCACTCGCCCGCCGGACGGTCCGGGTCGCCCGGTGGTTCCTCACGATCTCCATCGCACTAAACACCCATCGCGTGTGGTGTGTTTCTAACGAGTGCGGTAAACGAACCGAGTGAATAAGTGAATCGGGAAGAGGGAAAGCAAACAAAAAAACAAAAAACTCGTGATAGTGTCCGGAGGAAGAAACCGGTAGCGTTTCCAACCCGGCTGGTGTAATAGTATTAGTGTGCACACTTCACCCCAACCCCCCCATCCTAGAGAGGCTTCAGTTGCGTTTAGTGAGATCGTTTCGGTAGTGGTTGTTTATTGTAACTAGAAACATGCAGTGTGCAGTAGAAATAACCGTCAGTATCCGCATCTCGTAGCAGCAGCTGTTTAAAACGTCATTCGCGCAGGGCTCGATTTTGTTAGATTTTTTTTTGTTTTTAATCAAGAAAGTTATTCTTTCTTTTCCTAAACTATTGTAAATATAGCTCGATATACAGTCTCTCTGTACATAGCACGTTAAGCGCCGCTCGCGAATCACGAACCGAATCATAAGCAAAATAAAAATCATTATTTAAAAATCATAGCCAATAGAAAATCAAACGAAACAATGTGTGTGTTTTTGTGTGGCTGGTGAATTTTGAAAGAAAGTATATTAGAATTAGGGGAAAATTTTAATTTAAAAAAATATTGTAAGGAATGTGATTTGTTTTTAGATGTATAAAATGTTTTATGTTTTTATAAAATATTGTTTTCAAGCAGCCGGAATATGATTTGTTATGTGAAAGATTCTTTAAAATTTTTCACTTTATTGTACTGAAATTGTATTTTTATCGTAAGAGAGTTGAAACATGAATTAGAAATTGTAAGCTTGAATCAGTCAAAATTACGTGAGCGATTGGAGGTTTACTTCTACATTTTCATTTATCATTTCCGTCCCATTCTTATAACTTTTATAGTTTCAAGTTTTCAAGAGTAAGATTTTTTTATGAGTCATATTGGAATAAATATTGTTATCTTGCTATTGGTTTAAAATTGAGGTTTTCGAAGAAAATAAGTAAAAATGTTCAAGCATAAAGAATGTTCTTTAAATTCATCCTTAGCCACAAAATTCAACATAACAACCGAAAATTTAAAAAAGTTTACTCACGCCTATCAAAAATGCAGCTTAAAATAACGATATAAATATTATTTATTTATTTATTATTTAAAGAAGAAACGGCCTGGCCGTATTGCTACGATATAAATATTATAAATGAAAAAAATGTGCTGGGAAAGAAAATGTGCAGACATTTTTAACAACCAACAAAAAGTTTCTTAGAAAAATATTCCAATTGAGTGAGCTCTGCATGAATCTCTGCATTTGTATTAATCTTATTTGTTCCAAGAACGCTCTTATTCGTTTGGTAACCTTCGAACGTTAACGCAGCATGCAGATTTTTCTTCTTTAAAAAGTCAATCTGTCACAGAGCACCGACCATCGATGGAACATCCAGGTGACACCCAGTCAGAGACTTTCCCGTGAACTCGACGCCTTCTTCGATAGAAGGTTTATGATTATTGTTATTATGATTATTACCAATCGTTCTGCCCTTCTCAATGACTTTATCACCCACTGAGCTTCTGAGCAATTTACGTTCTTGCTTCATCACAACCGGAGCTGGCCGCCTCGGCAAGGATGTTGTTTACCGGAGTAATTTCGGTGCCGTATAGTCATCAGCTACTTTCTCGCATTTGCGAACGGATCGGATATTCGTTTAAGGCCTTCAGCGCACAATGAGTGAAGGTTTTTCGTCCTAAAAGCACGGTCGCATCGATCGGATCGGGTCTTGTATCGCTCGCTTGCCTTGTGTCCTTGCTTCCTCGCCGGCCTTGATGTTGCCGTTTGCTTGGCCGTTACAAAATGACTTTCCACGCGGAACACAAGATAAAACCCAAACAACCGAAGAAGAGACATTAATTTTAAAGTCTCGCTACCCATCTCCCTGCAATGTACCTGTCCCTTGCGCGGGCAACCAGGCAAGCACCACCCATAAAATTCACCCACGGTGGCACGTGGCACAGCCTTGCCGATTGGGCTCGTGACATTTTTATGGGTATCTGTTGTGGAAAAAGAGAGCGAAAGGAGAAAAAAAAGCGAAACTACTATACAACGAACACGAATATCCTTCACCCTCGTACGGCACGCTCGAGAGGATGCTTCCCCGAGCAGGGACGTGGACGCGGAGGAAATAATGCCGATTCGATGCACCTTTCCTCGGAACCGGGCTCGTTCCGACCTTTGCATTACGGCGTCCCCGGAACAGCGTTCGCCCATTTCGTCAGGGTCGCATCCGCAAAAACCGTGTCCCGTCCTCCGCATTTTCAGCCACATTTTCCCGTGCTTAGCCGCAATTTGTCTGGTCACGTGTCCGGGGTGTCCGGGCGACCTCGAACGCCCGTCCTTGCCAATTTATCCCGGGGCTCGATGATGATTCTAAGCGTGAAGAAGTTTTCGTGCGTCTTGTCCGTGTTCGCCCCGCGTACGAGATAATTGGCCGGGCGTTGCCCTTGATGCTGCGAGTCCCCGTGCGTGCGTACGTTGCTCCGTGCGCATCCTTTTATCACCCGAACGTGTGACACATGGCCGTGGCTTCATCCCTCTCTCCGCTGGAGGGCGTTTTGTGTGTGTTACTCTTTTCCCATCGCCAGGAAAACCGTAAAGCGGAATGAGACGATGATCATCATCACGGTCGTGACCAAGGTGATGTCCTTGCGGCGTTGTATCCGGAAATGTGATAGATAAGAATCGAATATAAGGTTTTTTTAAAGTAATTAATGTTTCCGGAACAACGCTCGGGTGAAAAAAAAAAGAATTGGGTTTGCATAATGCATTCAATCTTGTACCACCAATTATGAACTACATCTTTTTTACAATAATGAAGACTGTTTATGGACAACTGTGATGTTTTTTGAAAGTCTTTTTTTAACTTTCATTAGTATTCGTTTCCAAATTATTGCGCTTAAAAATTAATTTTTATACTCCGGTCTTCAATCAGAGAATTTGACGATTAATTGAATGAATATTAAGGAGAAAATTTTGTTTAAAAGATTGCAATGAAGTTATACAAGCAATATTTAAAAATTGATCTAAACTATAAACTACTCTAAGAGTTTTTAAATTAAATTAAATGTAAATTGAAAGTTTCAAAATTTTGTTTTAAGTTTATTGACTCAAAATCAACAAACATTATTTTTTATATTCGGTATGTCTGCTTTAAAATGTAATTGAAAATAAAAGAATTTTCATTTTTGAAAAAAAGACATGTCAGAAATCGTAGTCACATAATTAAATGCTTATTTCCTGTTCATAGTTCTTTCTGAAAGCCATATAACCTCTGCCGCCGGATTGATTTCACTAATGAACGACAAGCAGAACGCTGATGCTCATAAATTTCACAGGCGCGAGACGATCCGTTTTCACCAGAAGCACACCGCGTCGCGATGATTGGCGCGTTTTTCTCGCCAAACGGGACGGTGGAAAATGTGTCTTTCTCCCGAAAAAGCGCTTTGCCCATGCTGTGAAATGTTGCACCATCGTTGTTGGGCTGCATTAGATTCCACTTGGTCGTGAAAAACACCAACACCCGGACACCGGATGGCCTTCTCGCGCACACGGGTTCGCGTTCGCAACCGGACCGAAGCCGGAGTGAATGCCATTCTGGCTGGCGCTGCAGCGAGCGAGGTGAAAGCGAGGGATGCAGTTTTATGATGACGTGGCTCGATACCGACCGTGGTCCGGGCGGATCGTGGCTACGAAATGGCAATTGCTTTACTTGTCGTCGCGACGCCGTTAAAGGACCGGTCGCACCATTCGCCACCATTTTGCTAACGAAAGTACGACCGAAATTGCGTCGACAATGCGTAAGAGCGGCCCTTGCAGCGCGAGGCCGTGGCACAAAAGCTTCCAATTTATCTGCGTGAAGTGAAATCGTGGGTTTTCTTTCTTTTTTTTTTTTCAACGAGACCCATCGTCCTCGAACGCCTTGCCGTTTCTCGAAACGGACGAAGCGCGGTGCGCTCGCGTTGAATTTGCTGAAATCGAGATTTTATCGGTTTCGACCGCCCGTTCCGTACGATGGCGTTGAATCTTCGGGCGCGTTTCCCTCTGCCGTTTAGGGTTTTCCGGGAAAACGGTCCAGTCTGGCCGTGCGTCGTGGTCGCGGTAAGTGCATTTTAGCACCCGACGAGCAAATTGGATGGTATGAGGTGACAAAAGTTCGCGGGTAGGTTTGCGTCGCGATGGACGAACGACGGACGGGCACAGCCGGTGAATGTGCGTTTTTCGGTGCAGCCTAAGAACGGTACGATCGTTTCTGCGTCTACAGCGCCGACATATCAACGGCGGGAAAACTATCTTCCGCGCGCGCGCCTGTTGACGGCGATTGTTAATGTGTGGAGCGGGTGATTCAATCAGAGGTGTTGTTGTTAGGTACGGACATATCTCCGGTTTTTGGGTTGTTGAATGTGATGAACGCGAATTTAAAACTGCATACAATGTAAAGATGAGAGCTAAAATGAGGATGTGAACAACATTTTGCGATTGGTGTGAACATGTTTAACATAAAATATATTTTTAAAATAATTGCGATTATATGTTTTAATATCAATATTAAAATAAGGAACCATATCTAGGAAGACAGAACTATTAACTTGACTGACTTTTGGTGTACTATCAAATATACTATTCATTTTAAGTTATTTTTATTTATCTACTTATTTACTTCAAAATAATCAGATTTTTGGGATACTATTCGTAAAATTCAGTTATAAAGTATAATAAAAAAATAACAAATAAAATATCCAAATATTTTGGAGATCATGAAAAAAATATAACCAACTTATACATGTGATTTTCAAACTTGAGAATTTATAAGAAAGAATGTTCCTTTATTCGATAGCTCAATAAATTATTGCAGCAATAAATCATGCAGGAATTGTCTTTTGTTTGAATTTATTTATTTAAGATTCAATTTGTTCATGATTATTCATTCTTAACATGATTGCTATTAAAAGGGTTTTAATTGAATTTGTAATTGCTCAAAGTGAATCATTTTTCGATCAAACCCATCCCGCCACGATTCGCTTCTCCTGGATGATCAAAAAATACAATAAAATGAAACAATAATCCAGCAATTAATCCACATCAAGCACCTTGCCAAACACACAATCCACACGCCCCTATGCAAAAGCAAACACGCGCACCCGGGGATGAGACATTGCGCCACGAAAAGACCTTACAAGTCCGACACGCGAACTGAGAAACAGAAAATCCACCATCCAGCTCGTGGCCGGTGGAAAAGCCAAAAATCACACCAAAACACGACGGGACACCGCGGGTGTCGTAACAAGCGTGAAATGATGCCGGGAACCGTGCGGTATGAGAAAACACTAGCGAACATCAGCCCTCATCCCTTGCCGGATGAGAAAATTGGAAAAGCAGCTAGGGAGAACGGAGGGATGCCCTGGGATCGCTTCCCTCGACCGGCAGAGGGAAAAAACGGCGCAAAAAGGGCCAGGAAAAATGAACCTCAAGAAACAACATAGACACACACACACACATTCGAAACGGAAAGCGATAAATTATATCAATTTAGCTAATGTCTAACACTTGTTCTGCGAGGATTAAGCGGTAAAGTGGCACTTCGTAATTGAGCTCGATTTCTTTGCGAGGTTCGATCCCTTCGGCCTTCGTACCGAGCGCAAAGGGAACGCGAGGGTGTGTGTGATTGTTTTTCGTATTCATCCATCTACGCCTCGTTGCTTTTGTTGTTTGCCGGTGTGTGTGTGTGTATGTGTATGGTAAGGGTTTGATTTTTCCACCGTTCGATCCCGAACGTGAGATGACGTGTGCGCTTTCTTAGCGCACGGGAATGAGTGAAAAAAACCCCTATCATCCCCGACTCCCAGGGGGAATGAGCGCTGTTTTCCAATCGTGGAATCGATTTTTGTGCAAATTTCCCACCCTACGTTCGGCGGCATCGCGGCAAGTGGCCGGGAAATGGGAACACGGACCCAATTGATTTCGCGCACTGGCACTGGGCGCGGCACATTTGTCGTCGGCTAGGTGAGATTGATTTATCGGATGTAGGTAGCTTTTTTCCGCGATTCTGGTGTCTCGAGAGTAATTTGTTGCCATTCAACCGAATGTTAGTGTGCTGCTGTTTTGCGCGTGGGAAAGTGTTTTCGGGGAAAAAATCACTTCGTTTGAGAGAGGAGGTGGATGGATAGGTAAGGAAATGCCATGTTGAATTACGTTGATAGAGATGTTTAAGCAGAAATGCTGAGCTAATATGATTGAAACACATTCACTTTTTCCAAACAATAACAGGTTACTAAAACAAATCATATTTAATATTTATCCCATAGAACAAGAGACATAAATTTGTTATCTTCTACATATAGAATGTGGAATAATTAAATAATTTTCTCGAGTTAAAATCTAGTTGAATACTGAGATTCCGAATTTGTTAAAATAAATCATCTTTATGATTGTGAATAATTTAAACGTTAATTATTCATAAAAGAAAATGATGTGAAAATATAAAAAAAAATTTCATTGCAGTTAACACAAAAATATCGGTTTTATAAATTCTTTTCCTTACAAAGGTATTCGTGGCGTTTTAACTCAATACTTTTTTCCTTGTCTTTAGTCTTTTCTCCGTTTAGATCCAAATAATGCCCAATCAAGAAAAAAGTTTTCAATGTTAAAACAATTTACAAGAAATAAGCACTTAAAAATTCCGAAATTCGTTCAAATCCTTTGTCTAAAAATCGCCGAGCTCGCGGCCTCGTTTTCGCATGATCCCAATCATAATTATCACGAACTTCACATTTGGGCCACCGTCGACGTTGCCACCCACCACGCCGATGCCATGCTCGTACAAGAAAGGGCATGTACGGCCCTGACAACAAGCACATTTATGTGCCGCCCGTACGACAACGATACAAACAAACAAACAAATCTCCGCCGGGCGCACAGTAACACAGTAACGATCGTGTTGATCGATCGATGCCTAAGCTGTGTGGGTTGGGTGAACTGCAAACTAGCGTGGCAGGAAGTGGCAGGTCGAACATGAGAAATAGTGTCACCGGAGAGTGGGTGAGAGAAACACGCCGGAGGGGCTGGGTAAGTCCTTCAGCTAAGTGGCATCGGAACTAATCTTCTCGCAGGAAGGGAGATAGAGAAAGAGAGAGAGAGATGGAGAGGGACATCGGCAAGAAAAAAAGATCAAGTGCAACAAGGAATCCGAAACCCGGCAAACCCAAATATTGAGGTAGCCCGAGCACATTCCCTTCGTGCGGCATAATTTATGCGTTCCTTTGCAACCAGAGCATAACCGTCGCGGCTAAGGCCGTTTGCGGCGGCGCGCGTGCATGTGCGTAGACGTGTGTGGCCCAGGGTTAGGGAACAAAGTGGTCTAAAAAAATCTCCTACAGAAGCCGAAGCTGAAGATATGGACAAAAAAAGACAAAAAGACACACGAACGTGATAAAAACATGCACGATCTTGAGTTCGAACGGCAATAAAGCGTGAGAGGTGAAAGAGGCGAAAGGAATGAAGAACGAGCGACGAGCAAAAAAGTGTTGAAAAAACATTCGATCTTATTAAAATTTTACACTCCTCCGAAACGGAAATGTTTATGCTGCCGCACGTCCAACCTTCGAAACCTTTATGGCGCACGGATTAGCCATTTACACGACGGGGTTTGACACACTTTTGTGCGCTTGTCTTGTTTTGTGTTTGTGCAAAATATTAGCACAATGGTGTGTAACTGCTCTCGAGGGCTGAAATTTGAGTTTTAGAGCATGAGGAAATCCATTCTCACAGTGGTAACGAGGAAAGTGACATAATGATTGGGCTTTTCCTTTTTCCCCTGAAACAGGACACGCTTCCTACGAGACGCGGGAGGCGATAGCTTTTTCCGTAACAGGATACCTAAACTTTCGGACGGCAGGTTTTCGAACAAAACTTTCTCGCGCTTCGTGGGTGTCCTTAGAACGGGAGGGGGCGTGTGCGTAGGCGTCTGCGAAAAGAAAAGTGACCAAAAATAAGCCCAAAAAACGGAAGACCGGGGGTTGAAGATTTATGTGACCCGAGCGCGATGAAGCGCGATGAAGTTTGGTGTTATTTTTTCGGAATTTGCATTTGGACTTAGTTTGTCCTTCTTTGTCGCCCGCGGAAATGATATTTTATTTTTTTTATTTTGTTTTACGGTTTTTTTTCTTTACTGCATCGCAGTTTTTGCTTGCCTCACACTCAAGTTCGTTGGGACGTTTCTTCAACGGCACGTCCCTGTCATTTGCATCATTTTCGGTGTCCTTGCGGAATGGGATCGTTGGGAGGAGACGGTTTCGGGTTGACGTTGGAATTTGCCCAGTCATGGATGGTTGGATGGGATGCGAGAGTTTTTTGTTAAGGCATATAAACAATCCGGGAGGAAGTTGTGGGCAATAATTCATCTGATTATTCGAGTATCGTATTACGATTGAACGGTGAAGTAAAGTGAAGTCAAGTGGAGTTGGTCAAGTAAAGAAAACCTTAAATTTTTCCTATATTCTTGAAACGTTATTAAATCAATCTATAATTCGTGCAGACATAATAAAGTTTAATTTTGTAAAAAATAGCTCTAACAATTTTTTTTCAATTTAAAATATACCTTTTCTTTCCAAAATCTCAACATTCAATCAGAAAAAGTTAAATAAGAAATAATAAATTTTAAATGATGTTTCTTAAAACATTTTTTATTTAATCTAATGATTGAATAGATGCACCTGGTACCTAGAATTTGAACGAACGTATTAGATCGAATTGAAATTAAATTCCTTTCGACAAAAATTATCATATTCGAGAATATGTTCAGCAAACTGAATTTTTGTTTCCAAATAATAGAATTTTAAATGTAGTTTAGTTTACTTATTGCGATCATACATTTTTTATCATGTTCAGGATCGTTCTTACTGGTTTCTAGTGTGTTCTTGATGTGAGCACCATCTCATCACCGCGACTCATCGCAACGAACGTTTATGAACTTCTTACGTTAATGATGAAATATTGAAGGGGTCGTACCCCCTGTACCTACCGTGCCGTTTCGTTCGTACTCAGTCCATCCTGACGACGCGAGGCTCATTGTGCTCCGTTCATCACCTACATTTACAGATTTTCAACGGTTTCCTTGAGCACCACCCCACACCAGCACCTTCAGCTGGCGCTCTTTGACCCCCGCGGAAGGAACGCCCTGGAACAGGTTGGCAAAACCGAGCGTCCGCGGGCACCGGATTGCGTGGAACAAATGCCTGTAAATTGGTCCCATTTTTCAGCCCCGTTCCGGGAACTGATACCGAAATCGGCCATCCATCGGGATCGAACCGTGGCGTGGCAATCCATCAACGCTGGGGGCAGAAACAAAACAAAACAAAAAAAAACCAAACACACACCAGCCCGAACAAACACGTCAAATGGAAACAAATTGAAAACAAACAATCGAACAAACGGTGTAATTTATTAACGCACATTTATTTCACCCTCACCGCGTGGTGGGGTGCGGGGTGCGTGTACTTTGCTCGATTGCAAGCAGACCAGTGCAGTCTGACAGATTGATAAACTGACACGGCGGTCCTTACGGCGGCTGGAAAGCTTCCTTCCTTTGTGTGCGCTCGGTTTCGGAATCGATCGGTTTCGGAGTTCAGTTGAGCAACAGGATGGAAATTGAATTTTATCAACCCGCAGAGCAACGCGGCTGGATCGGTTGGACAACCCGAAACAAAACCGGCAGGGAGTCGGGCCCGGTCCGTGCATCACCCCGGATCTAATCCGGCTAGACATCGGGACCTGCTTCAGCGTCAGTCCACCGGCCCGTTGAAAGGTTTGAGTTTATATTTCATCTTTATGATCGCCAACACGACGGTGCATGATGATGATGATGAACGCGACCCACGCGAGATCCCTGTCTTACACGAATAGTTTCACCCAAGAGGGTCATGGATCGCTTCGCGGACAGCTGAGGAATGGGTCAATAATGAGCAGGACGTTCTAGTGAATTCGTTTATGCCCTTCAGGTTGAACGCGATCCCTCCGGTACGGCTGGAACAGTTCCGGGAAGCCTTCGCGCATCAGAACGAGAAGTTAAGGAGTAATAATTTCAAGCCTCCCTTATTGTGATGGTCACTCCGCGCAGGTATTTATTGCGCACGCACACGAGTGTCAGACTGCATTGTGGTGCTATCTTTGCGGGGTTGGACAACACACAACAAAAAAGGAATAAAAAAAGAAACACACACGCTCACAATTTCGGTTGCCGATGAAATATCGCCACGGCGGGTGGCATTTTTTCGGCAGGGTTTTTTTTTTTATTTCGAGCCCGCTTCGGACAGCCACATTCCACCGCGCCACGAAACGCGGGCTGGTGGATGGAATTTGAATTTTTCGTAGCATTTGCTAGCTATTTCTTGCCGATAGCGTTCTCCTTATGATTAAGCAATCGTGTGCGCGTGTGTGGTGTGGCGGGCGAGAATATCGGTAGCTGCGATTTGCACTATCTATCACCAATCAATGGGCGAAGGACGGGTGGATAACACGAGCGTGGTTCATTTTTCAAAACCATCCACCCCGGAATCCCGCGCGGCCAAACGAGTCTTTCCTGTTCGGGGGAATGGGGTTAGCGTGAATTTGGAATTTTATTTTATGAAAATGAATCATATGCGGTGGGGTGGGGGAAAGAAATTCAGGTCATGCTTTTATTAATGGCGTATAAGTTTCATTTATTTTTTCGATAGATAATAGGTCGGTTCGATGGGATGGTTGATGAGATTAAGCCTCACTGGGTTTGAAATAAATCATTTTTTATCGAACTAAAATGTTGTTCAATTCATAAAAGAACAGGTTATTTGAAAGAAATTGTTTTGAATTATTTTCTCTAAGAAAATAATAAATTTTTGATTAAAGAAATGAAATAAAGACGAATTAAATTCGATAATTATCAACAACAAAAAAATAGTTTAATTTTTGTTAAAATACTCTTTAATTTTGAAATGACTATAAATGATAGAAAATCTATTTCCTAGAAATTAGATTTGAACTTCTCAAACCATAATAACTATTTAAATTCTCTCGAAATAAACCATTGTTGAACCATTCATCTCTCATCGTCATAATCATTAGGACTGAACCTTCAACGCGTGACAGAAGGCGACCAAAATTGCCAAAACCCAGTTTGAGTATATCATATTTAACTTTCAATAACCTCCATCACCGAAATAAACCCATGAAAGCTAATTGACTTCGCGCCTTCGCGTCAGCGGAGTAAGATGTCAATCGTAGCGAGCAACACGACACCGACCACATCCACTTAATGATGGCAGATTTGGACATCCCATCCCATCCGATGACCTCCAGATGTTTTCGCCCTTTCCACCCGCGGCCTTCCACCCAGTTCCACTCGCATCCTTTCCGTTTGCTGACGCGCACGAATTGGCGCAAGTTTTAGCAAAAACACATTTTGCCGTGACCGAAAAGTTGATCGTTTGACGAGCCTGTGCCTGGTTGCTGCGCGGAATCCGACCCGACCTTTCATCAACTTCCCGCAAGCACGCTGGAAAAGTTCCCAAACAATCAAAACCAGATGTTCGTAATGTACTGTTCGGTTGCCGCAAAAGTCAACCTCGGCAAGGCGAGGCTCAAGCCCATCGACGCCACGCCGGAGTGATTCAAATTTAGCTCCGTCCGTCCCGCTCTCGCCGGTGGCCGGGAAGGCGGCGACGGCAAGACAATAAAATAAAATGTTGACATCGAAATTATCATTTAAATAACATCGTTCCAAATGGATCACTTCATTTCCACCGAGTCAGCAGCCAGTTTTCGTCCCTTTTTTTCAGGGGTTTCTGCTGACGGGGCCGGGTTTCATCTTCCAGCGCGCATCGATCTTTGTGCCGACGAAATTTTCCGGCCCCTTGCGTCCCCGGGAGGGTTCGCAAATCCTTTCGATTCCCTTGGCGACAAAGTTATTTAAAAATGAATTGCTCTCGCAACTGTTTCCGCTTTTCCTGAGGCGGCCCTAGTTGTCGCTCGCTCACTCGCTCGCTCGGCTTTTCCTCACATCCGTGCTATTATCTCGTTCGGTTTCCTTCTCACAATCAAAGGGTAATAGGATCGGTTACCCTTCATCTTAGGCCCTGCGCGCCACCACCCTCTATGCCCACCGGCCACCGTTGTTTTAGGCCGTAACGATTTTCCACCCATTTCGACCACCGTTTAGCAAATAACCCTTACCAACTTCTCCGTCGCCCGTGCGAAGGTTAGGGTTAAAAGTTTTCCCCTACTCCGCCAAACCCGGTCCAATACCAGACACTCGAGCGACAACAGGAATGGGACGGCGAAATCGTCGATTTCGACAGGATAATGCGTGCGGAAGGAGCGAGGAGATAAGGAGAAAAGTTGAGAAGCGATTTAAAATCGCGTTTAGACTCGAAGAACTAATGACTGGGAGAGAAAATACTTCCGCCAGTGACCCCATTCCGGGTGAACAAAAGAGTTTCATTCTACGATGAAATTAACGAAAAGCGCAGTTGACCATATCGGAGAACACGTGAAGATAATAAATGAAGCATCGAAACGATGCGGAAGATCTCAAGGGAATTAATAGATAAGGATCAAACTTTCGATAATAAGCATGAAAAGTTCTTTCTGTAAGACTATTATTTATTATATTTTTTTTATTTTTCAACTTGTTACCTTTTTAAGACAATAATAATAAATTTGGAACTTAAATTATTCTTACTTAAATGTTGGTTCTTATGCGATTGATCATGATAAATGTTTTGCTGTCACGAAAGAAATTGAATTTGAAAATTGCATGAAAATGAAATATGATATTATTTTTGTTTATTTTCCTATTAGCAATGGCCTCTGTTGTTTATTTATTCAACAAGTTATAACAAGAAACATAATTTAAAAATTAAAAGCAATTTTTAAAAACCATTCATAAACATAAAACTGAAGAAAGCAATCTGCAATTCAGACAACGCTTTGAAATGAAACACAATTTTCTCTTATCGCCCGTAAACTAACATGCATCGGTTGGAAACGATTTTCAATGCAAATAGCACCCTCACGTGCAAGTAAGATGCACTCGGAAAGACGTAAAAAAACTACACAAACAATCGTAGATTCACACCCTTTTTCTTCTATTTCCGTGCGCGACTGCTGAAGCGTCTCAACCCCAGGCGATGGAGAAAGACAATGGCTGAAACCAATTTGTCGCTTTACTGCGCACGCCCGGACGGAAAAAACGCTCCCTTCCCCGTTACCCTCCTGTAGGCGCCCAATTAGCAAATCAATCACAAATCGCACAATCCGTGCACGATGCGCTTGTTGTTGTTGTTTTTTTTATTAGTGTGTTTGCATTTTTATGTCGCCTTCGCGCCCTGGCGTGTTGGCATTGTGCTGCGTGCATGGCTTGTGTTGGGGTAGGTTTGGGTGGGCAAATTACGGTGCCTCTTGGAAGTGATTTTATGCAACCGTCAGCGGTGCGTGAAGGTGTGACAGACGTGAGTGATGAACCTTGGAATGGTGCCGGGGCCTAGGTCCTCACCGATCCCACCGAGATGACATTCCAATTTGGCATTTCCTGTTGCCTGCGCGACGGCTTCCCGCGTGCGGAGAATGCATTCTTCAATCAATCATCGTGCAGCTTTCATGCCGGCCAAGGAAGGCACCAAATTTTACGACCAATTACCGACCGGCCCCATGTTGGGCCGGTTGCGCGTGAAAATTCGCGCCACATTCGCGATGCATTTCAACACGTTCGGGCGAGCACAGAGGAACGCCGGCCAGCACGCTGACAGAAGAGTCACTCGGCGGCGGTTTCTATTTGCATCGCGCGTGTGTTTGTGCGGGAAATGAAGCGAGCGGAATTTGGCGAAATAGTTCGTTAGAATGCTCCGCTTGTCTTGCACCGAGCCGCTGGCATTAGGATAAGTTAATTTGAGGTCGCGTTGCAACGGCACGATCTCCGAGCTCCGACGAACCATCCCGACTTGATGGATGGTCAATTTTATTGCACTAAGTGACGACAGCCGGTTGGCGAAAGGCTTTCCCTTCGGGTGCGATTTCTGTGTGAAAATGGCAATACCGAAAATAACCAGCTTCTGTCAGGAAACGAGACACTGTCCAGCTGGTATTGTGAGCGTTTTAGTTCATGTTGTCATTGTCCCCCATCAACTAAACGACTACCGTTTTAGAAACTCCCTGGTCCTGGACATCTCAGTCCAGCATCATTAATCTTCTTAAAAAAAACGCACCACTAACACTCGAAAACAAACAGCTTTGTTGTGCTGGTGGTGCAAAATAATAGTTGATCGTGGCAGGTAAAAGGCCATCCCAACAGGTTCCGGCCGTTGTTTGGGAATGTCATCCCCACCCGCTGCGCCGTACCGGGAAGGACACACGACCTAATGATGCAGGACGGGTAAGGATGGTCCGGGAAAATCACCCCATGGAAAAGCCGTCCCGGGCTGGACGGGTGCCGGCAGCTTGAGAACTTGTTGAAGGATGGACAAAACAAATATCTGCGCCGGCCAGGCCGTCGAATCCGCGCGCCGCTACGCTTTATTGAGCTGTAGCGCGGGTTGGTTTTGAATAGGAATGCTTTTTTTTTCCTCCTCCCCCCGCGTAGCGTGATTAATGATGCGATGGTGAGTGCCCGATGCGGGTGTTTCTTATTTTTGTTTGCTGCTTGATCTCGAACAGCTGGTGTTTTTGGGTGGTTTTGGGGGCATCGAATTGATTAGAAATGATCCGATTGATCGGAATTGATCGAGCATTGATTGTTGGAAATATTCGGCTACCTGGTTCAATTGATTTTTA
>JXXA01016468.1:0-13430 GCA_000956255.1 Anopheles punctulatus
CTCTCTCTCTCTCTGACCCGGTTCCGACCGTTTGCTTGTAAATGAAAGTTCAATGTCGTCATTTACGGTGGATATCGAAGCTCAAGTGGCCGGAAAAGTGGAATTTACCAATTTCATCTTCGACCGTTGCTCCTCCTTCCCCCCGAGTGCGAACGGCCTGCGATTGCGATTTGCCACCGAAAGCTGAACGCTTTGCAAGTGCTCCGACTGGCGGGGTGGCAGTTAATGGAACGTATACACCGAAAACGAGCATTTAATCGTTTTGCAATTTTGGATGAGTGTCAATCAATTTTGCCTCCGACTAGGTGGAGGTTGTCTGGGTATTTTGTGGCGAGACCGGAACAACGAATGCTGTGCTTGTTAGTGTTTCTACGGAATTGACGATTGTTGCGGTGCGGTTTGGAATGTCAGTAGTTTAATTTATTTCACTCAAAATAATTAATGTTTATTGTTTGTAATTCATAATACTTCATTTAATATTAATTTAAAAAGATTTGATTCAACGCAGCTGGATAAATTGAAAAGAATTGGCACAGATTTTTTAAAATTATAAGTACGGTTTTTAAGGATAATGAAATATAAAATAACTTGCAGCTTTTATTCAATATTTCAAAAGAATTTTTAAATATTTTTAAATTTTTTAAATATTTGGAAACAAATAAAAAGAATTGAAACTATTGTATTTGTCTAAGCCATCGCACTCAAGATGAAAATAATATTGGGTAATATTGTTTTAAATCTTAAAAGATTCCATCAGGAAGACGATAAAAAATGCAAAAAAAAAATCAATAAGTTTAAAAAAATGTATAATGCGTTGCATAAATTCATAAATCAAAGTTCTAGAGATAATTGTCTTGTGATAATCAATTTAAATATGATGTGGGAATTTAAATGGCTTCTTTGTAAGAAAAGATCATATTTATGAAATTAAATCCAAACTAAAAGAAGGTACCGAATAATAGCATTTTTTAAAGATATTATTTTATTTATTACATTCAAACACATGTGAAATAGATTCCTTGGTTAAAATGTTAAATAATTCATTTCACTCGATTCAACGGCACTTGGCTTACTTTTTTCTGGAATAAGCAACATGTTCATAAGACTTATTTCATTTCTCTCCGTGATCTAAAAAAGCAATACATAATAAAAAGGTAAGAGATGATGTCCAATGCGGGACATGCTGCTTTTAAGTGAGCCTCAAAATGAAGTCCTGTGAAAACAACGATTATCGAGTTTAAATAATTCATCTTTTTCATTTGTGCTAATCTTTTTCATTATTAATCTATCTCGTAACAACAACAATGCTCTCTACCACATCATGTGGTTTTACCTTTTAAGTGAGGCCTGAAACTAGTGATGGTTTGGGCCTAGACTACAAACAAGCTTTGATAATCGAATTTAATTCATTTATTCGCACGATAAATTAAATTTCTTCCCAAGTAAGCAATATATCCTCGTCAGCATTTATGAAAACAAAACCAACCAAAAAGGGACGAGAAAACGCTCAACCATTTGCATGACGTTTTCTTTTCGTCGACCCATCTTCGACCCATCCCATAATTTCGTTACTTCATTTTCATGCGAAACGATCCTAGTCGGGGTTTTTACCCGAAAGGTTAACGCCTGGGTGCAGGAGCGCCGCCGACACCCGGCCTGGAAGTAATCCAAATTGGGTATCCCAACAGAATTATGCAAATTTTACAACCATTTTCACCGCCAATCATCCGCCAACCATCGGTCACACCTCCTTCGCGCCTCCCGTCGCGCCCCTTCCTTCCTTGGTGCGGTTCTCATCAGTTTAATAGTCTGCCAAATGATGAAAACTGTCATTTCCATGGAAACGTGATCCGCGCGAAACGAAGAATGAATATTTTCGCACCGATCGCTCGGCCCATCCCTGCATTCTTCCCCGATTCCCGTGAGCGGCAGCGCCAGTGAAGTGGATAAAGAGAGACGTTTTAGTGGATTTGTTGTTTTCATCCCACCCCACCCACTCAACTATCTTCACGCCAGATTTCCATCACGGGAGCGATTTTCAGCGTAATCGAGTGAGCGAAAAGAAGAAATCGGAATGAAGAAAACACAGATCGACACTGGAGCCACCTGCACTCGGTGGAGATGAAGGAAATTTGAACCGATTCTGCAATCGATTCGATTTGCGTGTTCGTCTACGATTTGCTGCTCGGGTGCCGTCCACTTTCCCGTCCCTGTCCCGTGGAACCGTGTGGTTCATCCATATTCAAGCGCGTTTCGATTCGACGGTTTGCTCCACGTGCGGTAATCTGCATTCACTGCAAGTGAACGAAAAATAAGCAGCAAAATACCCTAACGATTCGCTATTGCGATGTAAAACCACAGGATCGAAGACGATGCCGCAATACAGCGCGCAGATGCATCGATTTTCGCTCTCAAGAAACATCAAAGCAGACGATGAGCAACGCCGTATGCGATGATGGAATTAAGCAATATGTTGATGAGAGTCGATCGGGCGTGTAAAGTATAGTGATTTTTGGTTTATCGTCTCGTCGTTTTTCGGGTGAAGCAAGATGGAATGTTCGTATTGGCAGTTCTTGGAAGCACTCGAGCGCTGGTTTCGAAATGATTCTGGGCATTCCGGGAGAGCTTCGTTTTCGTGTGGGATTGATGCACCACTTGAAGGACGAGTGCTACGTTCACCATGTGCATCGCCATCAGGGATGGAAAAAACGATGATATTTTTGTGTTTCCAAGGGGAAGGCATAAATACATAGAAATCTTTTTCTGTACATAAAACAAAAAAAGGAGATTTTGCGTCTGTAAAACATATATAAGTTTTCAACCATCCGGGTTTTAAGCGATTTTCGTGCTTAGAAAATACAAACTTAAACTCACCAAACAAAAGTTTGACCATTCTGTCTCAGGTAGCCGTTTAAAATCTTAAGACTTCTTGTAAAACACAATCGAGAAGGCATGTCAAACTGCATTAGCTAGCTTAAAATGTTCCATTTAAACTCTTTACATTTTTCAAATCCATTACACATTGGCCTTAAGAAATTGATCAGATGATTCGGCATCGTTTTCAAAGAATTTTAAAGGCTCTTCATAAATTGAAAAGGTTCTTGTTCTTCAACTTAAGGCTAAATTCTTCTATTAATTGCTACTTCACCTACAAAAATATTATGACTTCATTTAAATACTGGTGAGCATGATTGTACTGAAATATTTGTTCCGTATTGAAACGTTAGTAAAAAACACTCTCAAGAATTGCATTATACCATTTTAAATTTTTCAACATTTTAAATCCACTAGTTTCTATCTCTATAAGTTTTCCGTTCTTTATTTTACCATTCTCCACGCTCCTGTATTCTCAATTGCAATCGATTCAAAGTTTTGGGAAACACTGATTTAAGAAATGCTAGTTTGACACACCTGCATCAGGACCACCAAAACATATCATCTCTTAGCTTGCAGCAAGCTCGCGTTTTACGATCTTTCCGAACGACAAAATGCATGCGTGTTTCGTATCGGTCGCATTTCGCACACACCGCCATCGCCTTATGCCTGGACGCGCTAGTAAATGCATTTTTATCACCAATTACCGGCTCGTAAACCATTTCCCGATGCCCGCTCGATGCCCCGCTCGATAGCCGGGTTTGGAAGCGAAAAAGGTCGACCCGTTTTACGAGCCAGTCCCGTCTTGGAATAGTTCTTGCGAGCTGCGTTTGCGAGATAATGGGTGAACGATTTACGACACAACCTGCTGACCGAGTGTGCACAGAGTGACTTTGGGATCGATACACGATGTGATGGTCGTAATAAAGCTGGTGGTTTCGCGGTGGACGCGTATCCAGCCTGGATCTAATGTTCGACATCATCCAAATTTATTGTTTCGTCGAAACTGCTTTCAATTCATGTGTTGAAACCGCGCTAGCTTAACCAGCATCAATATAGTTTCACTGGAATCCGCTTCTATGTGATGGGTAAGAGGGTTTTAGTCGGTGATTAAAAAGGGAACTTCCGATAGACAAGAAAGATATGCAATGCGGTAGCCTCGGAGTTATTAGTGTGGGACACGGTAACACGAGCCGATAGGTCAGCGCTTGTTCGATCGATCAATGTTTCGTTCGCCGTTGACGTATCGGCGACACGCGCGTCTCACTGCAAATGAACGGTCAAATGATGATTAATTGATAAAGTCCAACCCCACAAACCGACCGGATCGATTGACTGCCGCTCGTATCGATCGATCGGAATCGCTGAAAAAAACAGAAAACCCAATCGGGTCCGGGTTCCGTCCCGGTTCCCGTTCCGCCGACTAATGAGTTGGAATCAATTAGACTGATTTGCGCTATCGGAACAGCTCCATCAGGGGACCGGGTTGGACTCATACGTGGTAACGATTTGTTGCTGGTGACTTTCCCGCTCGAACCACTCCAACAGTGAACATAAATCAGTGCGCTTTAAGCACGCTTTCGGTTCGCTTCCACTTCGTACGTTACCTTCTTTCATATTGCGACGTCTTCCGTTTCAGTTTCCTTGCGCGGGTGCGCTTGAGCGGGTTGTGTAGCGTTTGTTATTCTATCGCCTGCTTCCTGTCCTCGTGGAGTAAAACGAAAACAAAAATCGGAAAATGTTTTTGCGCACTTGAATGCGTCTTTTCTTCCCAAGAATACGGGAAAAACGTTCCACACACGCAGGAAGCAGGAAATTACGGTATTTAAACATAAAAATCGTTTGAAAGAGGTACGCAAACACACACACACACGGATGCGCTTGCACCGACCTGTCCCAGGCAGCCCTTTAATGGCCAACGCATGAACGAGTCCTTTCGGGAGAGGGTTTCACTGTTTTTGTGTGTAGCATTTTTGTGTGTGTGATTTTTTTTTGTTTACCCTTTCCCGTTCCAAGAAGGAGCCGTTTCATCTGCTCCAACCCGCTCGGTGGAAAGGATGAAAACTTTTCTTTCTAGCCACATTCTTCTGCGCATCGTGTGGGTTTTTTGTTTTCACCGTCACGGACAGAAAAAAAAAACACAAAATTGTTTCTCGCTTTCCGCCGGAATCACCGTGTACGCGAGCGTTTGTATGGGCTTTAATGGAACTGAGCCGTGCGTTGGGGAAGCAGCGTCCTTCATTGCGGCATTTCCGTTCCGTTCACCCCGTTCTCAGGAAGTTTTTTTTTTGTTGTTGTTGCAGGAAGTTTTTGTGTGTTGGCTGATTGTTTTTCTTCTGCCAGCGTTTCGCCCCCGCCCGTTTTGACGCCACCCGATTTGTGACGCTTTTTCATCTGCATTCGGACTCGATCGGAATACGGATGACACACAAATTTAGCGGAAGTAATTTCAATTTGTACCGGCTTCGTGAGTGATGGGAGTTTTTGTGTTTCTGGCTTCTCTCTGTTTACTCGTGTGTGTGTGCGTGTGATATGCGCTTTTTCGCTCGTTGGAAAATCTCAGTGGTGGAAGATATTGTGTTTTGTGAGCTGTTGGTCGTTTTGGGACTGGTTTGTTTATTCTTCAAATCAGTTTCGTTAAAGGTGAGCTTTCATTTCACCGAAATACGTGCGGGAGGTGAAGAGAGTTACAAAAAGGGAGTTCTCGGAGGAAGGGTTGATCAAAAAGACTGGTTGATTAAAATTTATTCAACCAGGTAGCTTAGTCCGGGATTACAAAGTTCAGTGGCATATTATATTGGAGTATAAACTATGTTATTATCATTGTAATATGAGTGAATTTTATTTGATTATTTACTATTTATTTCAATCTATTTTAACTATCACTAATTTTATACATATAATTATTGCTACTAATATTGATTTGCCAGAAATAGACCACCATCCACAATCATATAAATAAAAAATGGATTCAATATACATAATGATGATACACTTAAACACGTTCTCTATGTAAAAACTTTTATGTAATAACTTTAGGAAATGGATGCCTTTGAAGATGCGTTATAACAAAATAGATGATACCCTATTGGAAATCGTTCAAAACTTCATCTTTCTCGGCGATCGTTTCCTCTGGTTATATCTCTATAAAATAAAGGATATGAATATAATTAGATCAGATTGAATGCTTACCTTATTACATTAAAATGGATGCTTTGCTTGGCGCAGAAGTCCACACAAATACCATCGGAGCTGCTTAACATTCTAAAAGTGACACTTATGGCCAAATTCGGAGACTTTTTCTTTGAATATTGCGTAAGGCATATTAAAATCAAATAAATTAGGGACAACATTTCATTTGCAGCACTACTGAGTCATTTATTTTTTGTTTTGAAAGAATAGAAACATAACATGTAAAGCAAGGCTCGATATTTTTTAAACAAGGTTGGATGCGAAAGAACATCAGACAACACAGCTATATTTTATTGTAGAACGAACAATACATGACAGTCAGACACATTTCGAAGCTCTTTACAAATAAGTAATATGAATATTAATAATAACACTTGTTTTATACTAGTCATTATATTAGAAGAGATCTACTGAATGACCGGCTAAGAAATTTCTTACGATGGGATAAATTATATTACAACGATTTGATGTCACTCAAAGTTTCTTTATGAAAATGTTCACTTTACTTTATTGTTAGTTGAAGATCAAAAGTGCAGCAAAACATACGGTAGTTTTCTCTACATCACAGAAAACCATCAGACCTTACGCACGCCATTCATTTCCTGCGTTCATCGTGTTGTCACAGACACACGCCAACACTCCAAATACTGTCGGACAACTGCGAACCTTCAACACCTACCGGAAAACGTTTTATATAAACCGACGGCAACAAACCATAATAAACGGGACATCAAACGGCGTGCGCAACACGACAGAGCCTTGCCCGAGGAAAACTAAAGACAAAAAAAAACTCCAATGCAGAGATAACAAATCCGATTGCACGAATCATCTTCAAAAGGCCATTTTTCACATTTCTATTGCAAGCGCTCGAGCAGAGAAATGGTCAAATGGGCTGCCCGCTCAGTGGCACGATCGTTTGCGATAGTCTACCACAGAGCGTTAGCGAAACCGTACAAAAAAAAAAACGGCCCCCAAACCACTTAAAGATGTGGCCGAGGCGCTTTCCACCGTCCACGCGATGCGGACGTTTCATTTTTCATTTTTCATCCACCATTTCGCTTGGTACACCGACCAATCGACCGAATTTCGGTTACCAGTGTAGGCCGTACGATGTGTGTGGGCGCAGCAAGCTGTCGAAGGGACGCGAGGGCTCCAGGCTGGGGGAGGGAAAAACCCGGGGAAGATCGCATCGGAAAAGTACTCCATCATGCTGAAGATGAAGATGGAGGAATACCCGAACCGTACCGGATCGGAGCTGGGTGGGTGCGATATAAATTCATAATCTGCTTCCCATTCGGGCTCGTGCCGTTGCATACTGTTTTTATTACTTTTTTCTCTCATTTTTCGTCTCAGCATTTGTGTGGCGTTTGTTCTCGTCCAATTCCAAGCTTGTATCGTTATTGATGGTGTCGTGGCTTGTAGCGGGCAGCACGTGGGCTCCATTAGTTTTGTTGCTCCAGTGCGAAAGCTGTTGCCTGTTAACATGGACCTTCGGTGTTTTCGGCGCAATGTGGAATGTTTCACATCGCGTGTATTCAATTTAATTCAATGATCTTTTCTGTAGTTAATTTTATATTTGACGAAACTATGCACTCCATTAAAATAGTATATTTATAAATATATTTTTTTGGAAACAGTACGGACCTAATCCCTGTGCTCATCACACTTGACTCACTCCGTCGCGAATCAATAGTTTTATGAGGCCCCTTTTAAAGGCCCTAGACTTATCGTCTGATGTTTCAAGTCCTTCTTGCCATGTTGCGTGCCCCAAACCGAATGCTCATTGAAATTCAAGTGGATTCGGTTGCTTTTAAAAAAAATGTTTCCATAGTTTTTTGAGGTTCTATCCGTTCCCTTTACGTGCGCCAACGTTCACCACTTCAGCTGGAGGTAGCCGTTGACCCAGTTGTGTTGAGTTTCCTAGCAAAAAAGGAAAAGAAAAACCCCACCCAAATCAACAACACCAACGCGCCGGAAATAAAAATCGACTCCATAGCGGCGTCGAGTTTTCGGGGAGAAGGTGGAAGCCCTCCCGGATGGCCCGGTGCGGTTCTGAGATTTTCCACTCGACGTGGTGGACACTCGAGAAAGTGGATCCAGATTTCCCTTTGCCGGCCGTTAACCTGCTCACCCGCTTCTCTGTCTGTCTCGCTCTCTCGAGGGTGCCGTTTGGAGGAGTTTTTGGACGTTTGGTCGAAAAAAGTGCGCCGAGAGAACCATTTGCCGGTGGTTTCGGGCGGTGCGGCCGGGATGGGAGATGGAAAACTGCTGGAAAACTGCCACCGAAGGGACGGACACAGCCGCAACAGCCGTGCATTTCGGGCACTCTGGTTCTGACCGACCACCGCAATTCGAGTGAAAATGATTGGCTCAACGTTTACAGCTTAAGCCCCTGGCCCCGTGCTAGTCTGCTCGTGCTCACTATTGCAGAAGTCACTGCGGCTTTGTCCGGTACTTACGATGACCATTCGAGTGCCATCCATCCGATTGGGACCGACCGGGTTGCACATCATCCATTGTTCCCGCCACCTCAGCAGGCGAGGAGAGTGAGAATGAGCAATCCTCTCCTGCATGGAAAACACAACTGACAGCTGACAGTTGGTGCAGTGGCTTAAGAAAACTTCATTTTCCAATCCAAATCCGTATCCCGTCGCCGGTCGATGATACCGTGGCTAATGAGCCTGGGGTTTTCGGTTGCTCCATCGTCATCGGGTCACGGGCGATGGTGTCGGAAAATTCAATTTCGAACCAGCGCCGAGGTGCTTCCAGGCAGCAATTAAAAGTGATTCCTGATGATAGGGTGTGTGTTTCGTAAAGGCTGATCGGTGCAGTGGAAGCGCTGAGGCACGGGAACGGGATTACGCGTGCTGTCACTGGGTGAAGTGTAAAATGGGTTAAGCTAACACCCAGTGCCGGATGTCTTATTAGGTTTAGATTTGGAGCGAGATTTTCTTGGTCAACGTCTATATTACGTTGGGATTTTCATTGCACTTGAAACTGGATTAAGTCTCTACACGTGGTAGCATCGAATGCTTGGTCAATATTGAAGCGATTACGAATAGAATTTCAATTTCATATCATGTTTTCACAGGACTTTTTCGGACTTTTTTTCATACTTTTTTTCATTCTTTTGGTTTGAACAATCATTCTCTCATAAAATGCTACGACAGAATTTTCCCTCGCAACGATGGTCAATTTTGACGTTAGAAAAAAAACTTACACGCTGAAAATAATAGACTCTAAACAATAAACGTAAAAGAACTTCATGAAAATGGCCGAACAGAAACAAAATCAAACAATATTAATGGTTCTTACGTTAGTTTACAAAGTTAGTCTGGTAATTTATTTCGATACCTAATATCTGTATTTTAGATATGATATTTTTATACAATTATGACTAATTCTAAGATCATAAGGATTGTGTCGCAATTATTTCATTTGTTGATGTGTTCCCTAATTAAATTAAAATGTTTTCAAAACATAACTTATAATCAGAGGCGCTAGGTTCGGGTAATTTCGCTAAAACTATTTTACTAATGTCGTGTTTCTTATTAAATACGAACGAGCCCTATGCTGTGGTCGTAGTCTTCCTTTTTTGTCACGTACGTTGTTTAATTCTTTTAATACTAAACAATGTGCTTACAGCATTAGTAAATGAACAAAAAGTTTAAACTAACTTTTTGTTAGAGTTATTCTACAAAAAAAAAACATATTTATAACATGTGAAATATGAAGACTCTCATGTTTTAATCGCATTTACCATTGTCAAACCATTATTCATCGCTCCACAAAGTTTTATTGTGATCCGTGTGGATTTAATAACACATGACATTCGGTGAATTTACTCGGTAACTGTATGATATTTGTTTATAAAATAGTTTTAATTAACACGGAAAGAAACAGACATTCCACCACTCTGGCATTCATTGCCAGCGGTGAAAACCCCTCATATCAAACAAACCACAACTCAAGGAAGCATCATCTTTACCTAATATTGACGCCACCCAGAACAAAACCTTCTTGTGTTTATGCAACAACAAAACATGCAGAAACTACACCTCGAATGCCAGCCCGGAATGTCCTCCTGTTCTGTGTGATATTTTCCCGTCTTAAGATGTGCGACGGGAGCAAGTTGGTACAGGACGAGAAGAGGTGGTGCTGGAAAATGAAATGTGGTCAAATGAATTCAACGTGTGTGAGCGAGCGTACGGCCGGCTCGGGCACGGACCCGCCAAGTGATGGACCAAACACCGGTACAAATATGTTCAATTAGTGAGCCGAGACCCGAGTGTCGGGCAGGTCGGTAAATTAATAGGAGTCTTTCTTTGGTTTGGCGGGACGGAACGCTTGCGTCTTGTGAAGCGGATCTCTCACGTGTTGTGTGCTCGGTCTTGGGATGATGATGATGGTGATGATGGTTGATCCTAGGCAGATGTGTGTACGAGCAGGTGCACGTAGCGCAAAAACCACCACCAGTTCACCCAGGCACGACGTACTTCTTGACTTCCCTCGTGCTCGCGTTGCGTCTGACAGTCTTGGTTGCAGATGTGTCTACCGCTTCGTGAACTTTAGCTAGGATTAGAATAAATGGCAGACCGAAATGAGTGAAACTGAAAGCCTCAGTATTTTGGTTTGTTTCGGGTCGCTACCTAAATCCGAGAGCTTCATCCATTGGAGCGTAGATAAGATACTGGAAAGGCGCACGATCATCAGATCACACCACACGAGCGCGTGTTTGATGAAGTAATTTCATTCGACGGGACGTGGTTTGCTAGTGTTAGAACTGTTTAGTTAATCTTCGTCACCTTGTTGTTTTACCATGAAATATTTGTTCGAAACATGATCTTTTGAATACATTTTTTTAAAAATACACTCAATTATTCAGATTAAAAGCTCTAACACTCTTAGTAAAAACACGAAACAAGAGACTCTTTTATCGCTGTTTTGCTATAGTAAATTATACTCACATTATCAGCGAAAAGCACACGAACGAACGCATGTATTTTAGCCCAAATTTAATACTCTTATTTCCATTTACTAGTGTACTATTATTAGCACAGCTGGTTGTAGCTAGAAAAGCATTCTCGTACGCATCCAAGAGCAAATCACAAGGCACTCGGAATATTTCACCGGAATTAATCTCATTTACTTGCCCGAAAGAACGTGTTCTTCCTTCGCGAATGGTCGCCAAGCCGCGACGTGTAGGCGAAGCGGATGATATAATTACATTTCCTTGTGTGGCATTTTTTTTTTACGCTAGCCATGTTTTCTCTTGCCATCCAGTTTTTGACGATTTTTTTTCCCTTTCTTCAGCTGCACTTCTTTTATCGTCGTTCCCGTCGGAATGCACGTGGGTGCGATCGTTATGGTAAATGAAATTTTGCCCACAGTATGGTAGAAGGTAGTGCGGATAGGACGCTAGAAGTGAAACTAAATTCTATCAGAAAGCGTACTTCAATCAGGATTAATCACCCACGCTTTGGATCTATTTATGAGTGCGAAAATGTTGCCCAAGGATGTGTGGAACAGGATTCGAAAATATCCTTTTTGAACATAATGAAATCCATGCAGAAAATGGAAGTTTTCTTGTTGAAGTAGCGGGAAAAATGAATAATCATAGCAAAAATCCTACTAGAAACAAGTGTTCATTTAAGTTTTAACATTTTTATTTGTTGACAATGTCGACTGATCTAAAAACTTTTTGCTTGACATTCAACGAGCAATAAAAAACTAAATTAGAAAAAAACAGCACAGCCACCAGCACCAAATCAGAAGCACATTTGAAATTCATTGTTGCTGCCGGTTGGCTCGAGCGCAACGACGGAAACAAGACATTGTGCAAGCAGCCAGCCAGCAACGAGATTGCACATTAAAATTAAAATGAAAAACATAAGCATCAAGTCGTTGCCGGTCCGGACACGTTGGGCTGGTAGAAATGCTTAGACGAAACAGGATGCAAAATTCACCGACCAAAGAACCAAAAGTGTACCGGATTTTTGCAAGTTTAGTTTCTCCAAACGATTCAGAACAGTGCAGAGAGCCAGTGGGTGGCTAGGCCGCTCCTGTACGGTGTCAGTTAGTTAGACTCAAAACATCCTAGTGCCCGATGAAAGCGAAGGCTGGAACCTTCGAGGGCAACACATGCACCACAAAGTGAAAACTACTCTCTTACTGTGGACAGCTCGTTGAATGATTTATGGTTGATTTACATACACAAATAGTGCACGGTACGGACATTCTGTGCGCACGACGGCTTTTCGGACGACCGCTGGACGGGTGGAGTTCAGAATAAGAGTGTATTCTGTGCTATTGCTTTTTTTTTGTCGCCCGTGTTTCTTTCTTAGCATAAATTAAAGTGACTCTTAAAAATGCAACACTTCCCAGTGCAACGAGCGGTGGTCTGGTTCGCAGGAGTTTTACACTTCATCAACACCGCCGACTTTATTAACAAACTCCCCACGGCTAGCTTCATTAGCAGGTTCGTGTCAAACCGCGGTTGCCCCTTCCCGGGTGGCGTACGGCAAAGTGACCTTTAAATTACTTTCTCTCGCGGCCGATCATCCAAACCATGGCGTCGCTATGATGTGCCCGGCGGTGAGCACAAAACGCACTCGCCACTGTGTATGCTTTCATTAATTAAAACATTGTTTCAAGCAGTTAACCGACGATTCCAGCAGGAATGTTACAGTTGTCCTTTTGAACCGTGGCGCTCGTACTGGCTGGGAAATGTGTGTAATTTTGCATTCAAGAAAAGCAATTAATGATCAAAATAGTGTAAAGGGAAATGAACCTCGAAATAAGCTTCGTCTTTGAAAAACATAATTTCACTCATGGATACTAAACATTAAACACGAATGGAGAATGTTTGTCAAATGTGATGCAAACAACAATCGTGTGTTGAGATTATTGAAAATATTTCTTTTCAATGAATGTTATTGAAAAATTTATAACTTTACGAAAATCTAAAGACATGCCTATTTTGCTGTCAACATCTGCTTTTCATTCACCAATCTTAAAGTTGAACGCATTGTATTATATTATAATGTCGAAACTCAACAAACCAGCAACCAAGTTAGTGATATAATGTTCACATTTGTATTATATCTATCTTTGTTCATTTTTAAAAATATCTTTATTTTTATTATATTTGTTATAAAGTACAGCTTGTATCAAACTCGGAGAAATTTGATAATAATTGAATAATTATGGAAACTAATATTAGCCTTTTTTATTTTCACATACTGCATTATATTTTTAAATATTTTTCAAATCTTCAACATCATAGAATTTTATTTTTATTTCACTTTATTTCACCAGCTTCAGTTCAACTATTTTTTAATAATGAAAAAACTAAACAATAAATG